>JAQFVV010000166.1:2621092-2787542 GCA_028023455.1 Epiperipatus broadwayi
ATTTTATTAATTGTTTATGAAACTAATAACTAAAAATTAAATTCTTATTTTTGTCTTTAATTTTTAATTCCGTTTAAAAATCAAATTTCACATCACATTATTTCAAGTCGCCATAAGTAATTTTTAAATTGTTAATTACAATTAAAAATCAGATTTTAATTTTTAATTGTCACATTTAATTGTGCCCACTGCTATTACTGACCTTTTAAAAATAAACTTGTGGACACTAAATGATTAATAATTGATTACGTTCTTTTTTAAAAAGCAAAAACAATGTGATTTAAAGTGCAAAATTAACACGCACAATGTTTGAACAAATTTACATTATAATCTTGTAAAATTTAATGTGTGTATACATAAAATGTGGAAATCATGATTTTAATTTCATTATTGCATAAAATCTTACTATTATAAAGCACTGAAAATATTGAAATTACTAAGTTGAAAGTCGAATTCCAATAATGTGCTATAACTTTCAATATAACGTAAGTGCGAAATTTATTATTTAAAGTAATAGCGCAATATCGGAGTTCGACTTCCGGTGAAACACGAATCGTGTAACTTCAAAATCGTGTTAAATTAGTCCACATAAGGTACCCAGGTGTATATTATTTTAAGAAATATCAGCATAATACTTAATCCTAAACTATATTACTATTAACTTACACTTATAACAGATTATTAATACATTGATATAATTATATAAGGTAAATTTAAGTATAATTACTTAATAATTAAGTATAATTACAAAATGATAAAAATTTTAAATTTAGATGAATAATATTATTTGTGACCATTTGAGATTAAAATTAATCATTTTGTGCATCTAACTATTTTAATTAGGGCACAAGGCTCAATTAAAATGGGTACAATATAGATACTAAAGATTGCAACTTGACTACAGAGAGTAAAATTATTAATTCAAAGAAGTTTAAATAACCTCATTAAACAGGTAAATACAATCTGTTCTGAAATCAAACTAATATATAATCAACTATAACTTTCAAACTGCACTCCAGCTACTGGTATGTATTGTTTAAATAATAAAGATAATAATGTTCAAGGCTAGAGAGATTTACAAATGTAAGTACATGAAAACAATCAACACTTGAACAATGCCAATATCAATAATAATCAACAATATCAATCTGTTGTCAAGGCAACCTCTTATATATATATATATAGTAACAGACAAAATGTCCTTGAAATGTCACTGAATAACATTACCCAAAAAAATCACATTTAACATTTATTTATTAGCTATTTAATTTTAGTTGGAAGACATCAGATTCTTTCAAAATCTTGAAGATGATTGAGTTTAAATCCTAATATATCTGTAAATGTACACATGTTTTGAATGAGCATAGTGTACCTAGAAAATAATCATAATAATGTTATTTATCAGAACTATAACAACAATAATGAATAATTATCTTCTTTATTTTTCCAGACTCTTTTTCACTCATCATTTTCATGAATCCTTTTCCCATGATCTTTGCATTCTTTAGACTATTTCCAGCATAGATTAGAAAGTCAGGAACTTCTTTGAGTCTCACAAGAAATCAAGCTATCTCTAGATAACACACAGGAGAATATTAACTTAACAAACACGATAACGTTGTATTTAAATAAATACAATTAAAATACAATCATCCCAAAACTTCAGGAAAAAAGACAATAACATATCTGTATTTATTATACACAAACTATATATAATTCTATTATTTATTGATGCTTTGACGTATCTCATTTTAATTTATTCACATATATATAATAACAATAAAAATAATAAATATAACAGTAATTAACTATTATATAAAGTCTCTCAATCCGCAGAAATATTTTCAGTAATAAACAATAGTTTTTAATTAACAGACATTTTATTTGTACTATATATATATATATAATTTCCCAAGATGCATTACTTTTATATTTTCATATCAGTTAATTTAAAATTGAATTTGAATTTCAGATTAATCTTCTTAGATGTTTTTTTATTTAGATTAATTAAATCTCAAGGTCTAATTATATTATATTTAATGCTATTTAAGCATTCTATTACTTAAGTGTGATTTTCTAGATAATTAAACTAATTACAACTTAGTACATAGTTATTTATGATGGTTGTAATTATTGTATTTACTCTAATGTAACACTGAGGATATGTTATAGATATCACTTGATCACTATCTCCTATCCTAGCACATAATTGTTATTAAACAAGGCAAAACTCTCCATACAGTAGTGCCACCCCATGCCAATCAGAGTAATCACTGGATTCCAGAAGGCTTGTGCATAAAATCCCTATCTAGTGCCTATTCATTCAATATCCCCAGACTAGTTTCTGGCTTGCGGTCTTCATCAGTGAGGAGCCTTGGATCTGAGAGCACTGCACCTAGATCTTAGGATCTAATGCAACCCTCCAGAAGCCACCTTTTATTTCTACTTAACTACAAAACTATGAGAATGAAATTGAAAACCCAATAATATTTTCAAACTAAACTCTTATATAGTCATATGGGTTTGAACTCAGTTCAGCACCCATACATTTTGGTGTTTTTGGCTCTTTAACAACCATAGCCACCACTATCCTATTAGGCAGAATTGGTGTTAAACCACTAAACATCACATGATCACTATCTCCTATACTAGCACATACTTGTTATTAAACAAGGCAAAACTCTCCATACAGTAGTACCACCCTGTGCCAACCAGAGTAATCAATGGATGCCAGAAGGCTTGTGCATAAAATCCCTATTTACTGCCTACTCATCCAATATCCCCAGACTAGTTTCTGGCATCCATTGATTACTCTGGTTGGCACAGGGTGGCACTACTGTATGGAGAGTTTTGCATTGTTTAATGTTATAGATATGTCACACATATTCTTCAAACATTAACATATATATGTATAGATTTGTAAGTTTAAATAAAATGTTTGTAAGTTCATTTCTTTTTTATTATTCTTTTACAAACTCTTTTAATACTGAAGTAATCTCATAATTTATAGTTTTAAATTTCCTTAATAATCATCAAATACTTAAGATTATGTTCTTGAAATATATCTTCTCTATGATTAAAGTTAAATGTGTAAAGTTGAAATACTGCATAGTCAAAAATTAAAAAGCAACTATGATTAAACCATCAAATAACATTCATCAGATATAATCAAATATATGAGAGAAATTCTCAAACATTTCTACTTAATTCTCGAACCATGATATATAAAATACCCTATATGGATCATAAGGCTTTTAGATTAATTCTAAATCTGGTACTTCCAAAGCTCAAACTTTTTTGAACTCCTAAACAATCATCCATTTGACCATTATTACTATTGTTGTTGTCATTATTACATATAAAATAACATCTCAAAAAGGCATCTTCGTGGGCTCATAGAATTAGGCTAACTGCATAAGGCACAATATGAATGAATCATACTCCAAATACTGCAAGACATAAATTCAGTCCTCAAATGTTAGTATGGTCCACTGTAAGAGATGTTATCTATATTTAGCAAAAGGTAAATTGATCTGTGGTAAATTAACCTCTTATTAATATAAACTGTCATGGCTGACAATAAATACATTCCATGACTTCAAGTTAGATGGTTAATATTCTTTTTTTTTTTTTACATAATATACATACAACTCTCCATCTAACCTCTTAAATCACTTTTCTAGTATGCAATACTTATTATATTTCAATTATGATTGTAAAACTTAAATTATTTCTTCATTCTCAGACATTAATTAAAAATAAATTCACATTCCTCTATCTTTTCTTTATCTCAATTAAAACAGGCAAAACTCTTTATACATTAGTGCCACTCAGTGCAAGCCAGAATAATCAATGGATGCCAAAAACTATCTAGTTCCTACTCATCCAATATCCCCAGACTAGTTTCTCTCTTGTGACCTTCATCAGTGAGGAGCCTTGGATCTGAGAGCATAACACCTCCTAAGATGTAGGTGCAGGGCTCTCAGATCCAAGGCTCCTCACTGATGAAGGCCACAAGCCAGAAACTAGTCTGTAAATATTGCATGAGTAAGCACTAGATAGTGATTTTTATGCACAAGCCTTCTGGCATCCAGTGATTACTCTGGCTTACACTGAGTGGTACTACTGTATGAAGTTTTGCCTGTTTTAATAACAGTTATGAGCAAGCATAAGAAATGGTGATCATGTGATGTTTAATGGTTTTTCTTTATCTCCTTAATTAAACTGCATTTATATATAACAAATCATATGCAGTGTCATATATTTTAAATATCTCTACAACTTTTCAAAAATTAATTACTTGTAATATTATCTCCTGTCGAAATAATAATAGTATTCATACTCAACGCTATAGAATTAATGAATCAAATTCTTCCACACAGCACAATACATACATGTATATGCACCCACACTTATCTATGCACCAATAATTGAATAATTTGTATTTCAATAACTAAAAAAGACTATTTAATTTAAGATTTTAAATTTAATCGGTAGATAACGTAAACTTTCATTTATATATGTATTACTTGCAAGGCAAATCTATTTAACAAAGTAAGCTATTTTCATTAATCCCTTTAAATTTTTTAAAACGAATTGTAAATCTATTTATATTTCTCTTTTTACTATATATTAAAATAATATCATAACACATTTTTACTTAAAAATATGCCTTGAGATCTATAAAGCCAACATACAAAAAAAAATAAAAAAATACGTTATTTCACTTTTCCAACAAATGTGAAAGTGAAACAGGTTAAATTCATATTTGAGGGATTGTAAAATATTTCACATCTTTATTCCTAATTGATTTTATCTAAGCCAATATTAATTTATTATGTTTAAGATAAATTATACTAACAATATTCAAATCACTCCCCCCTCCCGTTAGTTATTTCTGTTGAAATATGTTCTGATACTTGAATAACCCACCCACACATAAATAAGATATTATTATACAAATTAATATAATGAGCATTTTAATAGTTCTAAGCTAGTTTTTACAATAGATGCCACAAGAGAAAGCATTTAAAATCTATATCTAGAATTATTCCTATCCCCAAATCGGTTTTGAGTTAATGCTCTTCTCAGTGAGCCACTAGGACATTCAGACACTAAATCTAAAATACAAACCCAAGTCCAGCATTTATGTAATTCTTAAATATTAACTGTAAAATTTGAAATTTTCAGACATCTATATGTCTTCAAATCCAGCTATCTAACTTATTAGCATGATCATTACATTACATTTGTAATACAAATTTATTAAGTCACATTATGTATGACTTAGTTTTCCTTAATATTACTCTACAGTAAGATAAATATTTTTTTATGTGTCAAAGGGTCGACTGGGAAGCAAACCCCAGAACAACTGCTTGTAAGGAAGCTGTACCAACCACTCGGCCACCATCAACGCTTGACAAAGATAAATATTTTTAACAGATAATAAAGTTAAACTAGCAAATAGAAAAAGATTGGGAACGCTTTTTTTCTTACCTCTTACAAAAGTTCTATTAATATAAAGGTTAAAAAATGAATTGTTTAGGGGTTTTCTAAAAAACAAAAAGTCTTTCATAAGTTGGCAATGTGGCTTCTAACTATGGGTGAATTTTCAGGTGATTTTTAATAGTGATATAAAGCATTATCTCTGAATCTTAAAAAATTATCTTTTTGTCAATAATTTTTACAGTAAATTTCTTGCACACAATATTATTTCATGTCAAATTGTAAAACTTCCTAAAGATTCCCAGAAACTTTGATAAAGATTCCAAGTTAACATTGTAAAATATTAAATTATAACTTGGACAAGTATTTTAATTTTCATTAATAGAATAAAATTACAGGGTAAATATGCTCCTATAACAGCAAATAACATATTTATCAAGCAAACAAAATGAAAGATGGTCTATCATTCAGGACTAAGATCATACAAAGATCCAAATATTATTTATTCATGACTTCTGTTATAATCAGCTAATATTGTAATTATCATTTGATTTTCTATAATTTGGCACTTCGTAGTGATTGAATCAAATGCAGAATCAGTCCTCTATTTCTCTCTACAACCGTGTTTCCCAACCTTTCTTATGCTGTGCCCCACCAAAGTCTTTCTAAAATTCTTATGCCCCCCTGACATATACATAATTTGTAATATTCAAAAATTGAAATGTTCACTAAAAAAACTTGACTGATAGGTTTTAGGACGAAATAACTATGAAATTATTGACAGTAAATAAATTTTCAAAACATATAATGGAGAACTGAAATTCAAATACAAAATAATTTTAATAAAAGATTTTTCTATATTATTTTAATTATTAGTAATTATTTATTATTTAAATTGAGTGAGATCCTTGCACTTGATGCTTGCTGCAAAGAGATTTTATATCAGGTTCCAATTTAGTTAACTTCAATCTCAAATCTCCCCATTTTTTCATATCCAGCCTATTTCTTTTTCTTAGCAGCAAATCATTTATGGCACTAAATCTGCATTCAGTTAAGAATATGGAAATGGCAGCAATAGTTCTTTTGCACATTTGGTTGCATTTGGATATTTGATTTAGATTTCCTCACAAATCCATGCCATCGCTCCTTTTATATCAAATAAAGTTTTAAATATCTCATCATTTTGCATTTCTGTGAGTTCTTCTTGATACTGCATATTTGAAAGGTCAGACAAATATACTAACATTGGTTGCATCATCCAAGTTGAAAAATCAATTTGTTTCAAATCTGAAAATCTTTCTTTTAAATCAGCCATAAAATTTTCAGATGATTGGCAATAACATGTCAGTCACTTCACATTTTTGGAGCCAAATCTGGAAAAAATTTGTTTTCTTCATTCTTCTCTGCAATGTAATTGAAAGTAAATAAATAAAATAATATTTGCCTATCTTTGTACAATTTTTAACAATTAAACTATATGTTTTCCTCTTAAGTTTTTCCAAAATATAAAATTTATTATATTTCCTATTAATATTTCAATTCTTTGCCACTGCTTATAATTAAAAGTTCCCATATATTCCATAAACACAATATTATTCTCTCCAAATATTTTGCATAATCATTAATATATCAAGCTTTGCTTAAAATTATACATGTTGTCAAATCTTACCAATAACCCAATTATGCTTACATTTTTTAAAACATTATTCAAGCTGTTATTAAATCTTTATAATTCCTCCATTATTACTTTGGATGGAAATTGCAAATAATTTTATCTGCTATAACGCAAATATTTTCACTGCCAATATGTTTTACTATCTTATTTTTAATTTGATGAATTCTTGCCCTGGCAAACAAACCCATGTATACATGTCTTTGTTCCTTTTGTAGTTATTATGCTAACATCCTTTAATTAATTGATGAGTGTTTTATGGATATAGTTTTATATTTACCATTTCACCTCTGCCCACTAAATGTTTAACCAAATAATATTACTTTTAGTGTTCTTGTATTTTAGAATATATTCCATTTTCATATTATCCAGAAAAAGAGAGATAAAAGACAGTCAGTTAAATAGACAGGTAGACAAAAAGACAGTCAGATAAAGAGGTAAATAGAGAGGTATATAAATAGATTGATAAAAATAATACCAGACAGAATGATAATAGAGAAACTGATAGACATGGACAGACAGACAGACAGACAGATAGATAGTTAGATAGATAGATAGATAGATAGATAGATAGATAGATAGATAGATAGATAGATAGATAGACAGATAAATAGATATATAGATAGATATAGACAGATAGATAGATAGATAGATAGATAGACAGACAAATAGGTAGATAGATAGACAGACCGACAGACAGACAGATAGATAGGTAGATATAGACAGATAGATAGATAGATAGGTAGACAAATAGGTAGATAGATAGACAGACAGACAGATAGATAGATAGATAGATAGATAGATAGATAGATAGATAGATAGATAGATAGATAGATAGACAGACAGATAGACAGACACAGATATATATATATAGATAGATAGATAGATAGATAGATAGATAGATAGATAGATAGATAGATAGATAGATAGATAGATAGATAGATATTCAAACAGAAAAACAGATAAATAGATAGACATACACAGAAAAACAGATAGATAGATAAATAGATATACAGACAGAAAAATAGAAAAAATATGTAAATAGACAAATAGATAGACATATAGATGGTTTAGATAGTTAGATAAATAGATAGATAGGCAAGTAGACATATATTAGACAGACAAATATGAAATTTTTTTATTTCATTTTTAAATTTAATTAAAAAATTTGAAGCTAATTTCACATTAACTTTATTCGCATTCATATTAATGAGGTTTGATTTGTACTACAATCTATCTTTTACTAAACTTCTTCAAAAGTTGAATATATCTATGAAATGTAAATGCCTTTTGTAAAGGAAGTAGTATCAATATATGTAAGATTATAATATATAGGATATATCAGCACAGACTTTCACACGACCCACCACCACTCTCAACTCTATCTCATAACACTGAGTATACAATTGAACACATATATATCGAAAAGATAAATAATCACTAATATTAGTATTTCATGCTAAACCAGCAATCATCAGTTGGTCCAGATTCTCATCTCTACACATATGTGCAATAAGTGCTCAGATATATATTAAGGTAGCCAATCTTCATACTTTAATGGACAGACTTCAATCCACTCCACACTCCAACTCTTCAACCATCCATCTAATTGAAAATCTGATGATGGAACGCTCAAAGGCCACCCCAAGATTCTAGTCATACCCATGTTGATCTGAAATCAATCTGACTGCTCATGTACAACACATAATCCATTTAATACATATACGAGGGATGGGCAGACATATCAACTATATAGTAACTGAAATACAGGCTTATTATATATCTATATCAATATATGTAATGTATAGGGTATATGAGCACAGACTTTCACACGACTCGCCACTCTCCACTCTATCTCATAACACTGATACACCTGAACACATATATGTCGAAAAGATAAATAATCACCAATATATGTATTTCATGCTAAACCTGCAATGGTCAGTTGGTTCACATTATCATCTCCACCCATATATGCAATAAGTGCTCAGATATATGATTAAGATAACCAATCTCCATACTTTAATGTACAGGCTTGAATCCACTCCACATTCCAACTCTTCAACCGTCCATCCAATTGAAAATCTGATAATGGAACGCTCAAATGTGTTTATTATAGTCTTAAAGACCGAACTTTTAATAGCGTGAATAATCCAGAATTCTACAGATATTATATAAACATGCACTCTAAAGGTCAAATAGCTAAATATATTAAAATTCTAAATATAAAATGCATCTTAATCTTAATTTCAGTTTGCGCATATATATATGTGTGTGTGTGGTTTGACCGGATTTCTTTTTTAATGAAATTAAAGCCTTTGATTTAATGGTAGGACTAAATGTTGAAGTAATTAAATGACAATTTATTTGACTCTATTTTATAAAAACATATACTTTATGAATTGTAGTAAAATAAAAACTATTTTTTAATCTATAGTTAATTTATTCTTGACAGAAATTATAAATGATTTCATTAAGTAACTTTATATAGCCTTTATATAATTTAATCACTTAATTATAATGCCTTCATTGTAGTATATTATTGGGTGCATCATTATATATTGTATTTAACAAAGAATATGATTAGATCATATAAGTGCCTCTCCACCACTTAATTTAAACTCTTCTTTTTGTAAGATTATGTTAAAGAAGCTACTGTCCTCTCGTGGATGAAAATATAATTAAATTTATTCTAATTTTTAAATAAAATTTTCCAATTTCTTTTCAACAAGTAAATTCAGATTTTTATTTGTAAACAAAAAAATTATTGAATAAAAGGATGGGGCTGTTTATTTGAAGAAATTTTAAATCAAAAAATATTGTATTATAAATTAAAGAAGCTGAATTCTTTTTTAATCTGAAAAAGAGACAGAGTGGTCTGTTAATGTTCGGGTCTCTCACGAATAGGTTTATAAGATATATAAAGAAAAAAAATTCAATCTTAGTAACTGAATTTGATGTTTTACTTCAATTCCATCTAAAAGAAAAGCTTTCACATTTGATATATTAATGCCATCTGAGAAGATGGATTAAACAACAGTTCATAAATAATCCGAGTGTTGAAAATTTCAAATTATTTGATAATATCAGAAAAAACATTTTAATTTACATTCACTGCAATAATGAATTTGGTATAGTGACTCATATGAGCAACAAACTTTACTTCAAGTTTTATGCTGATCTGTTGTCAAAAATGTTTAGAAGAATCTCATTGGGGGAAAAAATAACGAATAAATGGTGTGCAAAACCGATAAAATAGTCAAGCGTTGGTGTCCTAGTGGTTAGCATAGCTGCCTTCCAAGCAGCTGGCCCGGGTTCGCTTCCCGGTCAATGCATTTGACATATGAAAAAAAAAACCCAATAAAATATAACAATAATAACAAAATGTAGCTATGCATATAAATTTGTGGGAAAGCACTTTAATAATAAAAATATACATTAACTTCATGAATTCTTTCATATGTTTGTTTATTCACATTCCAAATAACTACATAAGAGACCAATATGATACACCCAAAAAATATTTTATATAACTAATATTCTGAGAAGGTAACATGAGATACATATTAAAACCATATACAAATAATACGTAGAAAAATAATAAATATAACATATGTATAAATGAATCTTAAAAACTAAATATTTCTACCAATTGTACTTTGATAAGATCACAGTGTTTTTGGTTTGTTGATATGTCCAATTTGCATATCCAATGTTTTTAAAACCTGATAAAATATTTTATTCTCAAATTTTAATTATTTACGTGGTTCTAGAATTTATATATCTTTGAAATTCATTGTGTTCTAAGATTGGTAAGATTTATCGTTATTTAGAATTATTAAATACATTTCCTACAAGGACTTATGTAACTGAAAGTGAGATTATTAATTAGAATGTGAATTCACAGAAAATCATATTAGGATTTTTGATTTACTTATTTTTGTTATTACCAGTCAGTTTCATTAATTAAATTAAAAATAAGGATACATCTTCCAGAAATTACTTTAATCTCTTCTTATTTAGTTTAACTGAAAAAGATTCATTAGTAGTAGCTCTCTTCACCTTGTTTAATTGAAGATTAAAACAGGCAAAAACTCACTATACATATTGCCACACCGCAAATTAGAGTAATCAATGGATGCGAGAAGGCTTGTGCATAAAATCCCCATCTAGTGCCTACTCATCCAATATCCCCAGATTAGTTTCTGACTTGTGGCCTTTGCCAGTGAGGAGCCTTGGATCTGAGAGCACTGCACCTAGATCTTAGGATCTAATGCAATCCTCCAGCAGCCACCTTTTATCTGTACTTAACTACAAAACTATGAGTCTTAAATTGAAAACACCATAATATTTTCAATCCAAGCCCATCAAATTATATAGTCATATAGGCTTGAACTCAGTTCAGTGCCCATACATTTTGGTGTCTTTGGTTCTTTAATAACCATAGCCACCACTACCCTATTAGGCAGGATTGGGTTTAAGCCAATAAATATCACATGATCACCATTTCTTATGCTTGCTTATAACTGTTATTAAAACAGGCAAAAACTCACTATACATATTGCCACACCGCAAATTAGAGTAATCAATGGATGCCAGAAGGTTTGTGCATAAAATCCCCACCTAGTATCTACTCATCCAATATCTCCAGACTAGTTTGCAGTTTTAATAAGCCATAAGCAAGCATAAGAAATGGTGATCATGTGATGTTTATTGGTTTAATTGAAGATCCGATAAAAATATTAAATAGATAGATCAGGTTTTTACCATTAGCTTATGAAGATATCTGTTGTTTTTTAATGATAAATCTGTTACTTAGTCTGACTGAAAGACTGCAAAAGTTGAGACGTTACATGACCAGTTAAACACAGTAATTTCATAAAAATCAACTAAACTGGTAGTTTTTATAATTTTACTCACCAAAAGCCATCACAGTAGTTTTTCAAAGTCTAGATTCAACTATTCCTCTGTGTGTTCAAGTACATAAAACCACACAAGAACCCTGAAAGATTCTCAGCTTGTTTGAAAAGTCTTAATTTTAAATGATTGAAAATAATTGTATTTCAAGTATTTGATGTCCCACATATTCAAAAGCCATATTCTTTGCTAAACATATCTTAAGATAAAAAAAAAAGAAACACAACTTGAATATTATCTTGTTTTTAAATGGATCTCTGAAAAACATAATTTGTGAATCATATATACATCAAATATGTTGTATAGGATAGATAGTATTAAGTTGGAAAAATCTTGAAAATATATCTCTTCTATACAAAATTACACATTAATATTTCATTCAATCAAGGAAAGTATTCTGTCAAAACCCTCTGCAGTCTAATGCAGTAAGACAGTCACAGATAAGTAGTTTGATCTCCAGCTAAGACAATAAAACTATTGGGCTCAATATGTCAAGAAATTGTATATATAACTATTTATATCCCTTTGAAAATATGATCAAATATTGTTTTATTCACATGATTTCTATATTGCACTATGATGAATAATAGTCCACAGTATATAATTATAAGGGACTTGAACTCAGACTTTCTAACTCTTCACAGCTATTCAATCCATCTTATACAACTGATACATATAACCACATACATGTGAAAAAGATAAATGATCTTCAATATATGTATTTTGTGCTGAACAAGCACACATCAGTTGGTCCAGATCATCATCTCCCACACATATTGTAATGGTCAGATTCAATCTCTTCTCATTGCATGTTTTAGTTTATCTACTAAACCTATTTGTGCTGGGTTCAAACCATATTAAAAATGTTCGTTAAATAAATAAACTTATAAACCGTACTATCACGGCTGGGTGTGCAGCATTATATATGCACATATGAATAAACACTGTACATACATAGGCTAGTAAATGGTACAGCAAATATAATGGTTTAAATTTTATTTTTTATAAAGAAATGATTTATGTTATAATTTTTAGTAGAAATGCCAGTTTATTAATTTTATTAAATATAAATTCATATATGGATGTATGATTCACCTTATATAATAATATGTATATATATATATAGTGGCATGATTTAATTTTGTAAAAGAGCGAAAAGCTTTTAGTTAAATTAGTTAAATAAAATAAAAAGTTAGTCATAAACGAATTTGCATTAAGTCCACGCACCAATCAAAGTTGAAAGTTGATAATTGCTATACTCAAATTTATTTGTGGCAAAAGTGTATTCATTAAAATTGCTGGAGCAACACTATTTGACACCTAGAGGAGGATTTAAGGTGCCCTGGAAGCCTAAACAAAAGTATTTGGGTTAAATCTTATAATTTAATGTGGTATTTTAGAGTTAATGGGTTTCCAGGCAAAATAAATTCTTCTCTAGTTAAGTACTTTGAAATAAAAGTATAAATAGGATATATTTTAAGCTTGAGGATGGAGTCATTAATTTTAGAAGAACGTCGCTATACCTAATCCATGTCACATTGATCTTAGAAAGATCTGACTGGAGAAAGATGATGGCTGCTTTTAAATCCATGAAAAAATGGTGTGCCTGCTGCCAGCCAATGCTTTAATCACCAGAGCTGCAACATCCATCTAGAAACAGACTACTTTCATAATGTAGATGCTACCCCCATTCAAAAAGACCACCATGATACCTGAAAGCCAACACCTGCTTATCCAATCCAGCAACTAATTGGTATCACCCAATCTATAACCACAGAGCTCTGAGTTAACTAACTATTCCTAAATTCAAATCCTCAACTTAAAGTTTAAAGTTAGCTAAAGATAAACCAAAGTAACATTTTAAAATCCTATAAAATGTTTTCATTATAAATTCTCGTTAAAGTAAATATTGTATCATGTTTAACTTGCCTATCTCTTTATAAATGTCTTAATTAAACTAAATGTAACCTATGCTAAATTCTTTGTCTATCCTTGTGGTTGTGCCTATAATATTTCTTTACTGTTATTTTGTTATTTATATGCCAATGCGTTGAAGCAGCGAGCATTTAAACGTAATAAATATTTGAAGATATAATTGCAAAGATCTTCCTATGACATTCTTAATGACATTCCCCATGCTCACTGGTTCGAATTCCTATAATTCTTATTTTAATTCTAAATGTATTATGGCTTACTATTAAATTACCATCTTATTGAGATTTCTAAATAGCGTAATGTACTAGTCTTAGTAATCCGAAAGTATATTCAGTAATTATTTGGCCAGTTGATCAAATACACTTTCCCCTCCCTTGTAATAATTTATATGTATAGATTGAAACCTATAAACAATAATTTTATTATATTTTCTTTATCCCTCAAAGTCCATCCCATCTTACTTTCTTTTGGGGCACACACTAGTAAGACCTGATGTATAATTCCAGGCAGTTGTGTTAGCCATCCTGACCTTTTAGCAACAAGACACTCGGTCCCTGGTTACTGGTGCTGGTCATGAAAACCCTTGACTCTAATCTATCCACAGGGAGTTCTGTTATTGTAATTTGCTGGTTAGCTTGTGGGTGATCTCATTTAGCCAATTCTGAGTCCCATAATTTAATTATTCAGTATTAAATTGAAATTTATATCTTTAGTTTCTAGGCTCAATCTCAACCCTGAGCTAATTTATATGCTCATACTTTATTAAGTTAATAATGTCACACAAGTGCAGCATTTTGCAATAGTAGCCACCCCTTTCAATAGGAATTAGCATAACCTTATTTAGGCACTGCTTAGTGATTTTTTAAATGTATCTATTCATATTAATAATTAAAGATTTAATGAAGAGACATGCTAAATCCTCATGTTATAAAGCCTGCATGTTTCTACCACATTAATTTATGCTTTACTTATTTAATTTATACTGTTTTCGTGTGATTTCTCATTCCTATTTTAGTCCAATTCAGTCTTAGTTATATATATATATATATGATACAACATGTATGCATTAATTACCATTTATAAATGTTACCTTTAATTTCACACTGGTAGCATCTAAGTTAGTTAATATATTTAAGTTCCAAGTCTCATGTTTCTCCCTGCCCTATGCCGGCTGCAAAGGATAAAAGTATGTGTAAACCTCAAGCATGGTCATTCGTAGGGTCTTAAGTCTTGGAGTTTTGGCAGATAAGTTGAAGTGTGGTCGGATTTGGGCCATCACACTCCTGGTGTGGTCAAGTTTTGGTCTCTTTGCCTGGATTTTAGAGTCTCTTACACGAATGTACAAAACTTGACTGTTATAATATATGTAATCACTGCTTAATGCCCTTATAATTACATTAACTTTAGTATAGACAATATATATGTGTTTAAATATATATATATATATCATTAAAAATCAGTCAAAACTTAAACAATCCCAATATCAATAACAATCAACAATTTCAAACTGTTGTCAAGGCAACTATAATATATTCTCACAGATAAAATGAAATCATAGTATTATTTCTGGGAGCTTCCATGTAATAAAAATACATAATAATTAAATAGCCGACATTTCAGTACAATAACAACTACTTTCCTCAGAGCTTCTTCTTTCTCAAATCATAAAAATGTATGTGGTGAGATTTAAAATTATTTTTTTTTGTTACATTCTTATCATTCTCAAATTCTATTGGTTGAGAAGTTTTAAAAAATATTTTATCCTCCAATAGCTTTTTCCAAATATTATAGTCTTCAATTCACACTTTTCATTTATTTTCTTAAGTCTTTTTAAAACCTTTATAGCTTTCCTTAGCAGTCTCTGGTCATATTATTCAACTTTTGTCAGAATATATGTTTTATTAAAATTGTTGTCAGGTTAGTTAACAATTTATAAAAAAAAATATAGACATCCTATGACATATCTTAAAAAGAAAATGAAAGCATTAATTTATGTTACTGATTTAGATTTAAAAATGAAGATCTAAAAATCTTTTTATCCAAAGTTATATGATTTACAAAAAAACCACCAAACAGATATTCCATTGAGACCGATTGTAAGTGCAGTTGGTTCACCAACACAGACACTAGCTCCTTTTCTATCTTCTTTTCTACAGCCACATTTAACAGAAATGTCATCTTATGTTAAGGATGCAAATCAGTTTTTTGAGCTTACCTGAGATATTATACTAACTAAAAATAATATTTTAATAAGTGTTGATATTGTTTCTCTTTTTACTAGTGTATCTGTAAAGGAAGGTATTGAAGTTTTGAAAAATATTCAATTGCCTCATTTTGTTGTGAGTTTGATTAAACACTGCTAATTAAATACCTTTTTTTGCTTTTGATGGCCAGATGTATAAACAAACATCAAGTTTATCTATGAGTTCACTGATTTCTCCAGAATTGGCTTCTATTTTTATGGGGAACTTAGATAAGAACATTTTGATATCAGCAACTAAAAAAACCATCTGTATAGCTGAACAACATTGATGATACCTTTGTTAATTGGTCTCATGGTAAGCATGCTCTTGATGAATTTTTACTTTTCTTAAAGTCTTTTTACAACAACATCAAATTTACTATGGAAATAGAAAATAACAACCAACTTCCATTCTTAGATGTTTTAATTGAAATGAAAAAAAGGATGATTCTTTGTCCCATGGTATATATCAAACACAAACACACATTGGGAGATGAGATACTACACTTTTCTACTCATCACCATCCAGCACAATTATTTTCAGTGGCAAAGACATAGTTAGATAGAATTAAAAGACTTTCTGATGACATCCATTTTCACAAAGATATCTATGATGCTAAAAAAATGCTTTTTCATAATGGTTTTGGTCGTAGGATTATTAATATGGCTTTTATTATACAAAGAGAGTAACTGATAAAATTGGTAATGTTTTAAAGAAAAATAATATCCACATAATTTATACAATATTTAAAAATATTAATGAAGTATTTTCACATCCTAGAGATAAAATTCCCTTGGAGTCTCATGATGTATATGAAACTTCATGTGGAGTTTGTTTACATTGATGCATTGGACAGACCAATTATAGAATAAACATAAGAAAGGAAGAACATCTTTTGGAAGTTAGAGAAAAGTCTAATTCATCAACCATTTTATTCACATTAAATTAACTAACCATGACATCAATTTTAATAAAACTCATATTCTAGCAAAAATTGAACAATATAACTAGATATTGCTAAGAGAAGCTATAGAGATGACCATACTCTTTGTTTCTTGATCAACATGGCTTTAACTCTCTCTAAAACTGGCAGTTTTTACATTATCATAGTGAATTTATGGTCATTTTAAAGCTTAAAATGTACCATAAGACGGTGCCCTCTCTAGAATTATTTTACAAGTAAAAAGCCAATCAAATTTGAATTTGAAGCTACAACAATGGAAGAAGGTAGACTTTCCTAGATGCTGATTGGTTGGTTCTCATTTTGAACAAAAGAGAGCACCTGTCAATAATTTTCATTGGTCCAACTTCTTTGTTTTGATTTTGAAAATGAAAATGAATGTTTTAGAGTATTTTTTTAGTATTTTTTTTTTTACATATTATAAATTATTTTAATAAAATATGCTGAAAATAAAATTATTTTAGAAAAATAGTGAAGATTTTAGTAAAAATTATTTACTTTTACACAAATGTAAATTGAGAAAGAAAATCAATGAGTACACAACATTTTCTAATAGGTTATGAATGTTCTTTTTAGGTTCTCTGCTACAAAATATTTTTATAATTATAAATAGAAATTTATTTTTGAAAAAACTTTCATTCACTTTCATATTCTGACAAATTGTTAATTTCCTTTTTACAAATGAAACTAAAATGAATATGATATTAAAAGCTGAATATATTTTTACTGCTGATTCTGTAATTGACCAATCAAAAGTTTAGAGTTTAAACTTACTCGACCAAGTGAAATTTTTGACATTGAAAAGGTTAAAATGCCTAAGTGCATAAATGAAAAGTATGAATTAAAGAAAATTAACAATATTTGGAAAAAGCTATTAGAAAATAAAAAAAATTTTCAAACTTCATTTGAGAATGAAGAGAAAATAACAAAATAATAATAATAATTTTAAATCTCACCACACACATTATTATGATTTGAGAAAGAAATAGTTCTGAGAAAAGTATTTGTTATCATACTGAAACATCAACTATTTTAGCTGTTATATTTTTACTACATGGAAGCTCTCAGAAATAATACTATGAATTTATATATATATATATATATGGATATTTGCAGGATACTGAAGATGCTATCTTCTACATTCTCATACCAACTGCCCGAGTTTTGATTTAGAAGTAAAGGAGGATCTTTTGGATCTCCATTTACTTTAATAAATCCCAACAAAAGGTCTATTATAGGTTAACCCTCATGCACTCTGACAAATTTCTTTTCTCTCACTTGCTATAAGCTTTCAACTTTCATTTTAATATCAAACCATAATTATTCATCACAATATAATAAAATTGACCTCATTTAATATATATTTTTGTTTAGAAATTAAATAAATTTTTAAAAAATGACATTTGATTTTTGGAATTATTTTAAAAATTAGATTTTAATCAAAACAAAGCTCCGTTTGTGTCATTAACTGTTGGGCAAAATAAAGTGAGTTTGCAAAATGAACAAAATCTTCTTTGATTGCTGGTTTGCTTTTAAAATCTTAATGAATAAATTATTAGTATCTAATCAATCTATCAACTTATGCTTTCAAAGTTTAAAATATTTGAGTAATTTTTATGATATTGCTGTACTTCCTAAAATATTGTTAGTGATGACATTTTTGAGAAAGATTGTATTTCCCATGACAGTAATTTCCATGGTAATGTTAGTGAGAAAAATATAATCTTATATATTTAAAAATAAAACATTTCTATAGAAAATAAATATATAATAATATATATTATTAATTTATAATATTTGACACACAATTATTATGCAAAAATAATTATAAACTTTCCAAAAAATTAAGTTTTTATTCATTCATAATATTTTTTCAAAATAATATTACAAAATTTGAGACTTCCAAGAATACAATGAGCACTCATCATTGTGGAGCTTACCATACTTTGAAATTCCCGCTTTTTTGATTATCCTGAAATTTTCAGATTTTTTTTTTTAAATTAAAATTTTAGAAAAAAAAATTACATGAATTTTATAATTTGAAAAAAAATAACAGTTTGCAAAATTTCTCAATAGAGGGCTTCTGACTCAATAAAACATCAGTCTGCTAAATGGGAAAGTTAATGGAGAAAACTTGTTTAGCCTCAGGAGGACTGTCAATTAATAGTAACTGATGTTTCCTGGCAACATAAAATGCTGAGGTTATCTCTGTTCACATGGATCTCCTAATTTCACTCTTTATCGTACTAAAAATTCATGAAAAATTATAATTTAATATATTTTTAAGATACTTTTAAATACATGGAAATATCTATTGTAAAAAAATCACAACAGACAGTGATCAATGAAAATAATGAACTATAAATGCTTTTTGTATTCAAAAGTAGAACTCTTCCAAATGCAATCTTTTGTTATTATATGGAGATAAAGTACTACAAAAACATATATAAATTTAAGGAAATAAAATCTCACAACTTTCCTTACTTTCCTTATTATAATAGATTCTTCCACTGACAGACAAAATGATATAAATGAATATTTTTTAACAGATTATATAGTTGAAATATTTTTAAAAACATGGAAATATATGTTACATTTTATTACAGAAAAATTATAAACAAATGTTAATAAATAGGCAAATAGGAACCAATAAAAATAGTAAACTGTAAACAATTTTGCATTCAAAAGGAGACCCTCTTCTAAATGCAATCTCTTGTATATTAATGGTAAAATTTATATATAAAAAATAAAATTGAGTATAATTTTTATCTATCCAAAAGATGAAAATCATATTTAATAGTTATGTGCTTCCCAAGTTTAAAGCAAGAAAACCTGCTTAATATAAATAAGATTAAAGTCTCTTATGATTTGCTAATTAGTAATTTTAGAGTTTGGCATAACTGATAAAGTAGATTTTCCTGAAACTGGCCCAATAAGTTTTATATTGTCATTATCATAATTCAGAATATAACATATATCTTAGTTAAATACTGAGCCAATAGAAGGTACTTAACTGCTCTAATTAAATAAAACAAAACACAAATTTATTTTTAATAATATCTACAAGTTATAAACAATTAATAAGGGATATAGCCTTAGTGAAGCCAATTTTTTTAATCAGGAAATTGTTGAATTTTCAAGTATATTCAGTAAGTTTTAGTAAGTATTTTTTAACTATAGATTGGTTAGATAAGTGATCATAAGAAACAGATGAAATCTTTACTTTGTTTGAGAATGACCTCCTATATCACTAGGTGCTAAGTATTATTTATATTAATATTAGAAAAAAGAATGCTTAACATGAAGTATGCATTTAATTCTTTGACTTATGCATGTATCTGTGTGTGATTTTAAAAAATCTTTATCACTATCAAACTGAAAAATCACTTAGGTTTTAAATAATGGTATGGAAAGCTAAATTTGTATATCTAAAATTTAAGTTACACTGTGGATATTGAAAGAATATGTTTCTAAAAATAGTAATTCTTTTCTATTTTTTCTACATCATTATAATCAATAGACATCATGATAGTTATGTATATTTAATAATATTAAACCACCAGACATCACATGATCATCACTTCCTCACTGACGAAAGCCGCAAGCTAGAAACTAGACGGGATATTGGATGAGTAGTCAGTAGATAGGGATTTTATGCAAAAACCTTCTTGCATCCATTGATTACTCTGAATTGTACTGAGTGGTGCTACTGTATGGAGAGTTTTGCCTGTTTTAAAATTAGTCAGCATGTGGATGTATCATTATCATCTA
Source organism: Epiperipatus broadwayi (assembly GCA_028023455.1). Taxonomy (NCBI): domain Eukaryota; kingdom Metazoa; phylum Onychophora; class Udeonychophora; order Euonychophora; family Peripatidae; genus Epiperipatus; species Epiperipatus broadwayi. The sequence continues at coordinate 2,642,037 of JAQFVV010000166.1, forward strand.
AAGTACATTGATTCATCAAACCTACAAAAATGGTTATGCATTAGAGCAAATGACATCATAAACTACCTTACTATTGGAAGTTTTTAAAGCATGTTGAATGCAAATAATAATATTCAAACAATGTTTTCTTTCATGTATTAAAAGAATAGTTTTTTATATTTCTTAGCATATGGATTTTATTAGACAACTTAATTATTAACAAAATATCATAAACAAATGTGGAAAGATTTTAATATGAAGAAAAATTCTCTAAATCCTTCAATTTTTCCCTATGATTATAATGTTAATCATTAACCCACAATGGCTACAATCTGCTTTTAAAACATAAACAATTCAACCAATATCTGATTCCGCTCATGAGAAAAGTATTATTATATGGTATAATTAAGATTTCAAATTGACATTTACAATAAGTAAAAAAAAAAAAAAATTTAAAATGATTTTATTTCAGATTAGAATATTTACGATACATTTTTTAATATATTCTATACAAATTGATTTCTTTATAATCTGCAAATATAGACAGTTTTTCTTTTCAATTTGGAAAGGTACTGATAGGAAATGTTCTTTATTCCAAGCCTTTCATCTGTATTATAGTCTTTATTCCAAGCCTTTCATCTGCATTATAGTCTTTATACAGACGTTCATAGGAGCCTTTCTTCTAAGTATGGATTTTAAAGTAATTTTGCTAATAATTAATAAAAAAAAAAGAAGTAGCGAATTTTCTTTGGCTGTTAAAATTCTGATATAGAATGACAATTAAAAAAATTGCCATTAGATATCATTTTGTTCTCCTGCAGGGTATATTCGAACAAGAAAATCCACTTCTCATTTTGTAAAATTATAATCTGAAATCATCTCAGGTTTGACAGTGATTTTAGGATCAGTCTTGTTAGAGTAATGTATGGAAGAAATTAGTAGTGCAGTTTTATAATTTTTGAGACATAAGGCAATAACTGTAATATTCTCATTAACATATAAACTTTTTTCTATTGGTCTTGACTGACAGCAGAAAAGTTGTAGGAATTTGCACTTTTTTTTGTAAAGAAGTTACTCTTCTCTTTTGTAACTCTCTGACCACTTCCACAAAGTTAAACCAATTGCTTTTTGTTGAATTTTTGTAATGATTTCACCCATCTAATAATAGATTGTGATAGGATGCTAAAATATTTTCCTTCTTTAGTTAATATTTTATTGACCGAATCTTTTCTTGAATATATTTAAGCATTTACCTGCTAACTGCATAAAGTATCAGAGAGGCATAATATTTTTATGGCATTTTTACCAAGACTTTTTTCCATATAAATTTTAAATGTGCATTTTTTTCCATATGTTATAACATCGGGCGGGAAGCAAACCCGTGACAAACGTCTGCAGGCAACTGCTTGCTCACAAGGTGGCGGCACTGACCTCTCAGCTACCAATGCTTGACTTAAATGTGCATTTTCCTCTAAATATCACAAGTTTTTCCATCAGTGCAAGTATTCATTCTAATGTCATAAATTTTGGCAGTTTTTAATAAATATTTCAAATAAGTTACTTCTTCCAGCACCAGGATCATTTTTTATTCATACTTTTTGATCATAAGGCTAATCAAAATAAAGACAGCAAAATAAAAATTTGGATCTTTCTTTAGGAACAATTGCCCAGAAAATTTCTCATCTGGTTCCATCAGTTTCAAAGAAAGAATCAAGATTGTCATTGCCTGATTTGCATATAAGTAGTATTCCCCACAATGTTTTCACTTCTGTTAAATCCATATCACAAATATGAGTATGATTTTGAATTTTGCTTTGTTCTTGCTTCTTCAATTTTTTTTATTTATCTACATTATAATTTCAGTCAGAATGTTATTGGTATACAATAAATTTCATACTTGTTTGGGATTTGAACTATTTCTTAAAGTTCTTGCATTATTTGTCAATGAGTATATTATGTTGCCATATTCTTTTATTTACTGTTGGTGGCTTTTTGTACCATTTGAATTGATTAACATGGTGAAACACATAATTGCTTGAATTATTTGTCAAGTCTATAACGTTAACATTCTCTTCATCATCAGATTCTAATGTTTCACTATCAGGGTTGTGTTTATTCTCCATTTCTATATCATTATTATCTTTTTTATTCTCAGTAACACTATCATCATTATCTAATATTCTTAAACATTCAAAGTTAGGATCAATCAGGCACATTAAAAAAATTAAGAATCTATTGAACACTTTATTTTAGTTAAAGATGGTTTAGACATGTTCATATACAAAATGATTTGAATTTTTATGTAGAATCATATGTATGAAAACATTATGCAGCAATACTGCACAAAAAAGCAATACTGCACAAAAGTTTTATAGATCTTGTAATTGGGTTCAGTAAGAATGCATTCTGTCAGAAAAATTATTATAATGAAATAAATTTGATTTTTATTATTGTAAGAATTATTTTCAAAAAATATCATAACATTCATATAAAAAAGTAGAAAAAAAACTATAGATTTCAAAAAATTGAGAAAATAAAAATACTTATGTTTAAAGTTTAGACTGCAAGTGATGCAAGATAACTCTAAACTTCAAAAATTTGACATAAGACTTACACAATGCAAGGTAAATTCAAACTAATTTTGAGTTTTGTAAAATATGAACATATCTAGGAATGTACTGAGACAGATTCCTGTTCACTTTAAACATTTTTACAAAATTAAGGCATATAAATATTTATAGGGTATATCACATACTGAAAGTGGAGCCATTGAGAATTAATTATGTGGCCCATGACTTACATTTACACATATACATAAATCAGCAGCTTTTAAATTCCATTTATGAACCAAATGAGTGCAATGATTATGGATTATTCAGAATTGATTGATGAGACTCTGAATGTATCTAGGAAGATCAAATCAAGCTGGCTATATTGTAGGATCTGGAAAAAGAAATGTGTCTAGAACCTCATAAAGATTCCATTTTTATGCCATGTTTCTTTAAGTATAGATTTTTGATTAAACATTCCAAAAGAAAATCTTGATTTTACGGTATGATACCTTCAGTTATTAGCAAGTCTGACTTTATAAATTTTCTCAGGCAACTTTTCTTCTAATATTTGACAGAAGAATATGTAAAAGAACAGGAACTGTAGAAAGATGGACTTGAGTGTGCCAGCAATATTTCTCATAGTAATATTCAATTGAGTTTTTGGAAATTTAGTGTGGAAACTTTTTTCTAAACAGTCCAACGCTCACTAGCACAATGTGGTAGTTTGATGAATGTTATCCTTGAATAATTTGTATCACAATCTCAAATAATGAGCTTTTCAAGAAGATGATTTTTAGTAATTTATTTCAACTAACCCTAGATTTAACAAGTAAGACAAGCAAGAAACTACAGAACTTGGTTTTAGGTTTTAGTACCATTAAAATCTAGCATCTAACAAATTGTTAAAGAATAAATAGATGCAAGTTTCCCAGGCAGTCAACTTTTGAATAATAAAAATATTCATGGATTTATTATTTTATTAAATATTCATTTACCAACTCAATTAGTAGGTGACGTTTTTGATTTGATTGTAGACAACTATCTTAGTTTTTAAAATTTTTAACATTTTAAAAAAAATTCTCAATCTCTGACCAGATTTGAATCCTAGATCATTACCATAGCAGAAATTGTTTCTAACTTTTAACCCATTAAACATTTGAATCATCATCAATATATACATACTCATTTATAAATAAATCAAGATTGTGAAAGACCTAGAATGAGACCACATGTGAAATGGATCTACGAAATAAGAAAAGGTGCTGGGATGATGTGAAGAAGAAAGGCTATAGATCAGAGTAGATGGACTGAACTTGAAGAGACCATCCTGCAGTGGATCAATAATAGTCGAAAATGATGATGATATATTGCCTATGTCTTGGGTTTCTAATTATAGATGGCGGTGTTGAAATATCTAACACTATTCATATGTTCATTTTAATAATTAAGAACTCATTAACGTTAACAATGTAACTTAAATTGTTGTGTTAAGGATTGCAGCTAATGGCTGAAGTTTCTTGTCTAATTATTCTTTTTTTTTTTTCAGGGTTGACCTGGAGGTGAACCCGGGCCAGCTGCTTGGAAGGCAGCTATGCTAACTATTAGGCCACCTACGCTTGACTGTCTAATTATTCTTATGGCAGTAAACTTAAAGATTGGTGTATTTAACCATTTTTTTTTTTTTTTGTTTTAAATATACATTATAAGTCACCTATTTAAAATAAAAAGACATCTTATAAATTAAATTAAACTCATCAATTATGTATATATTTTAAGATTTGATAACACTTAATGTTGTTTTAAATAGTTTTTAGAATAAAATAAGCTAACCTTTGTGCTTGTGTTAAGCTGTTCTCAATAGCTTTAAATTTGTCTTTTTTTTTTAAAAAAAAAGCTCTATTTATTGATTGTTACTAATTGACATGTTTTGTTTAGGAATATTCAATATACTTCATCAGGCCACAGCAACTGTTAGACGTCTTAGCCGAATTAGAAGAACAAGTCTTAAACCTCATCTACCACAGTCGGGATACAGAGGCCGCCTTGGAAGAGATGAACCAGCAGAAGATCATTGCGGAGAATACAATGTAAAATAATAATAATAATAATCAATAGTCACATGATACTGAAGAACATCTTGACCTAAGGCAACCTAGTTTTTAAATCTTCTTACATATCTGCTTAAATACAAACAGGAATTATTTTTTCCTTCTGTTAATTTGTGATTATAAACATCTGCAATCGATTCGTAGATATTTGTCGTTTTAAAACAAGATGTGTTGATATATCATATATAGCTATTTCTTTTCTTATTTGTGATTAACTAATTTTAGTAGAAGTTTTTGAGAGTTAAGAAGTTTAATAACACTCTATTAGGAATGATATTTAGAAAATGAGAAGCATATTTTAATCAAAGCAAATGTATCAGAGGGAGATGGAAAGGACATGAGAGAATTGAAAACCTTTTCGTTCTATAAGTTAATTTTATTTCACTTAACAAAGAACGGACCGTCGGTTTTTATAATCACTTTATTTAACACTTAACATTCTGTTTTCAAATGATTCAATTAATAATGGTTTTCTTAGAAAGTTGTAAAATATTTAAAAAGAGATGGCTTTACCGATATCTAAATAATAATAACTGATATGTCAAAACAAATTTCGTAAAACGCAAACTATAGTAATAATACTCTTCTTAAAAATAGAATCATTCATTACCTTATACTAAATCTTAAACATTAGACGGTCTAATAATTTTTATTAAGCGTTAGGTGTAAAGGTAATTCCATCGCCAATGATCAATTATTAAAAACTTATTCACTGTATTTGCTAAAATAATTTTTCGAATTATTAAATAATAGTTTGATTTCATATAAAAGCGATAGATGTCGCTATTATGTAATGTAGATGGTGCCGAGTTAGGGGAAATATAAGGAAGATTTAGATATAAAGGTCATAGAGTTGACAAAGATAATGTAGTAGAAATGGGATGGAGCAGAATAGAGAAGAATATGGGGAAAACTTAGGGTGGGGAATGGAAAGGGAAGGTAATGTGGCTAACAGGTTTCTCTGGGTATAGTGGCTGAGAGATTCCTGACTTCAATAAATGAGAAGCCATAGTGCATCATATCCCATCACATGAAATTGTAAAATAGTTCCAACATAATGAAAAGGCCAAAATTCAATATTTTCCAAAAATACCTTTCCTGTATTATATATATAATTATTGGTATTATATAAAGATATTTTATATTACACAGATGTAAAACTTTCCATTCAGTAGGCCAGGGGTCCCCAACCTTTTTGCATTTAAGAGCACATTCTATAATACCGGACAGGTGGCGGGCACCATTTATTTTTTTAACCAGGTGGCGGGCATCATTTATTTTTTCAATTTAAATTTATAGTTGGATATTGGTAATAATACACATAATGTACAAAAAAATATTTATTTCAAAAATAAAATTTTAACATATAATTAACGTTTATATTTTTACGCTGTAAAAGTATAGTATGCCCTACAATTTGATTACAATATAATACAATAATTTATAAGAAATTTTAAAAATTAAATTTATTTGTATCAGATAAATAATTTTTTATCGTGTTCGGATAGTGGCGGGCACACATAAAATGGTCTGCGGGCGCCATGGTGCTCACGGGCATAGGGTTGGGGACCCCTCAGTAGGCCATTCAGTGCAAATCAGAATAATCAATGGATGCAGGAAGGTTTTGGGCATAAAGTATCTATCGAGTGCCTACTCATCCATCCTTGACTAGTTTCTAGTTTATGGCTTTCATCATTGAGAAACCTTGGACCTAAGAACATTGCACCCAGATCTTAGTATCTAATGCAACCCTCAAACAGGTAATTATAAAACTTTGAGTCCAAAATGAAAGCACAATAATGATTTCAATTCAAGCTCATCTCTGCATTCATTGATTTACTCTGGCTTACAATGAATGGCACTACTGTATGGAGAGTTTTGCCTCTGTGTAAACAGCTTGTGTAAGCATAAATAATGGTGATCATCTGATATTTTATATTATGTCATACAATATATTTAAATATATGAAAATCTAGCATAATGGATTAAACTTTTTTCCATTTTTGATTAATTTAATAAATCTATTTCTTGTAACAAGTATAATTAATATATTTTCTTACTCAAGTAGTAAATTAAGAAATATGTTTTACAGCATATTAATTAATATTCCTAAATATTGAAGGAAAGGAAAAACAAAAACCTCTTCATTTATTTTTTGTAATTAGTATAAAACTAAGTTAATGATTGTTAGTGGCAAATTGAAGCTTTGTTAAGTACAATCTTTCTGTCAAAAGTGTCTAGAGTAATTTCTGAACTGCTCTTATAACTGTACGGACCTGAGTTCAAAATTTTAGTTTGATAAAACTTTGAAAAGTTGTCTGCTTAGAGAGTAAAATAAGAGCAAAATAGAAATTTTAAAAGTTGTCTGCTTAGAGAGTAGAATAAAAATAAAATGGAAGTTTTAAAAGTTGTCTGCTTAGAGAGTAGAATAAGAGTGTATGGAGAGTTTTGCCTGTTTTAATAACAGTTATGAACAAGCATAAGAAATAGTGATGTTTAGTGGTTTAATATCAAATAAGTGTTTAATATTAAGTAATATATAAGTAAAGTATTATAAGAGCATGAGAGATTTTGAACTCTCTGAGAGATCAGCTCAGTTAACTACTTAGAGTAAATATAATTTACTATAAACCCACCAGCATTAAAAATAAGTAATAATCATCCATCATCATGAATTATCAATAATAAAATAAAATCAACAATCAGTCTTGTGACTGGATTCGAAATGGGTCTACAGTTTAGACCAGGATAACTATTAAGCCTTTGCCAATTTAGGGCATTTATTAAAGCACTAATTTGTATGTACCAACTTAAGTGCTAGTCCATCAGAATACATAACCATAAAAACAATAATGCTGAGATATCAAAACATGCTGATCATCATCAATGCTCTGGCCACTTAGTACCATTAATGTGCTGGCCAAATATAAACTTAAATTCTAAAAGAGACTAAACCAAAACAAAAATATAGTGCAGGGGTTTTAAAGAATATAGTCTTAGTGCCAACCAGGATATTTGAATGCCCCTAAGCATTAATATATATCCTTTTTTATGCACCAGATCATTGTGCTCAAATGTGGCTCAGAAAACATAAGCTCTATTGCTGCTATTGTAATCAAGAGATGGTGCAATATCATCATCATAATCATCATCAACCATTATCAATCCACTGCAGGATGAAGGTCTCTCCAAGTTTAATCCATCTTCTCTGATCTTTAGCTTCTCTTCTCCACAACATCCCTGCACATTTTCTTATTTCATCCATCCATCTCACATGTGGTCTCTTTCTGGGTCTTTTACAATCTTTTGGAATCCAGTTTAAAATTTCAATTGTCCATCTATTATCATCTCTTCTAGCAATATGTCCAGCCCAACTCCATTTCAATCTTTTAATTTTTTCAATAAGGTCAGTAACACCTGTTTGTTGTCTTACCCATTCATTGCGTTTTCGATCTCTTCTTGTTATTCCCAACATACATCTCTCCATACTCCTTTGAGTGGTCTGAAGTCTCTGTATTGCTCTTCTATTAAGTGTCCAAGTCTCAGATCCATAAGTAAGAACTGGTAAAACACATTTGTTAAAAACCATCCTTTTCAAACACATAGGCATATTTCCTTTTAGTATCAAATTATTTCTACCAAAAGCACTCCAACCAAGTTTAATTCTATCATTAATTTCCTCCATTATGTTTCCATCTGTATTAATAATCTGACCAAGGTATTTGTAACTGTTAACTTCTTCTAATTTTTCATAATCAATCTTTATTTTCATATTTTGAGTAAATCGATTAAACATTACTTTAGTCTTTTTAACATTTATCTTTAGTCCTACTTTTCTACTTTCATCTGCTAACTCCTGCAACATTTCCTGCAGCTCTGAAGCATTATTTGCAAAAACAACTACATCATCTGCGAAATCTAAATGACTTAAATACTCTCCACTTACTTTCACTCCTTTAGTTTCCCATTTTAATCCACAAAATACTTCTTGGAGCACTGCTGTAAAGAGTTTTGGAGATATGGAGTCACCTTGTCTTACACCTTTCTCAATGTTGATTTTTCCAGTATCATTATGTAATCTAATTGTTGCTGTTGCATTTTTATAAATATTCTTTAAAATATGACAATATCCTGGATCTATACCTTGATGATCCAATGCTTTAATCACTGAAGAAATGTGTATAGAATCGAATGCCTTTTCATAATCTACAAATCCAAAACATAATGGCAACTCATATTCGTTTGTCCTTTCTATGACTTCTCTCAATACCTGGATATGATCTATTGTACTAAAACCACTTTTAAATCCAGCTTGTTCTCTTGGTTGGTGGAAATCCAAAGTTCTCTGTAGACGAGTTGTAATTATCTTGGTAAAAATTTTATATAAAACTGATAAAAGGCTGATAGGTCTGTAATTTCTAATATCTTCTTTATCACCTTTTTTAAATATTAATATTATTACTGCATTCTTCCAATCTTCCGGTACATCTTTATCATTTAGACATTTGGTATATAACTTTGCTAAAATTGTTTCTATTTCTTCACCTGCTTCTTTTAATATATTAATTATTCCTGGAGCCTTTCCTTTCTTCATACACTTAATTGCATGTCTCACTTCTTCATTTAAAATTCTGGGCAATTCGGAAGATGTAATAGATATAGGAGGTACTTGTTCTTTATTACTATATAATTCTTGATAAAAATCTTCTACCAATTTCATGATGTCATCTCTCTTTTTAGTAATAATTCCATCTTTTTTTCTTATTGCAGATATAAATATCCTACCAATAGCAAAATGTTGTTTAACATTTTTGAGACTTTTATTTCCTTCTACAGCTTTCCTTGCTATTTCACAGTTATACTTTCTTATATCATTTTCAACTCTTTTCCGTACCATTTTACAAAATTCGAGATATTCAATTCTTTTTAATACGTCATTTTTGTATATCTTCATATTCCTTCTTTTCTTCATAAATTCTCTAGTCTCAGTAGAAATTTTATTAGTCAATTGCTGCTTTTTTCTACCAGCTATGTTTGTTGCAGTTTTTAAAACCGTATCAGTTATTTTCATATTAATTTCATTCAAATCTGTATCATGTTCAAAATCTCCTAACACTTGAAACCTATTTATAAGTTCTAATTTAAATTCATTAGAATGTTTCTGAAGATTAGGGATATCAACTGTAAATATTGTTTTTCTTAATAATTTTTGTCTTTCTAGTTTTACATTAACACGTAACTTACACCTTACTAATCGATGATCACTTCCTGTGTTAAATTTATTAAGAACATTACAATCTTGAAATATGTATTTTCTGTTAGTCAAAATATAATCCAATTCTGCTGTACCTTCATTTGGATGCTCCATGTCCATTTCCTTTTAACATTTTTCTCAAAAAATGAATTCATAATATAAAGTTTTTCTTTTTCTGCAAACTCCACAAGTCTATGTCCTCTCTCATTTCTATTACCATAACCAAAATTACCTACAGCAATTTCATCTTTCATTTGTCTACCAATCCTAGCATTAAAGTCTCCCATAACAATTTTAAAATGTTGTTTACTCTGATCAAAAACCTTTTGTACATCCATATAAAAATCTTCTACTACTTCATCACTATGAGAACTTGTTGGGGCATGAACCTGAATTATCTGCATTTGGTATCTGCTATTAAGTTGTATAAGTAATCTTGCCACTCTGTCCAATACACCATCAATCTCCACAATATTGTTGTTCCACTTTTTATTTATAATGAATCCTACTCCACTTGTATTTCCAATATGTGTGCCTTTATAATAGAGTATATGTCCACTTTTTAAATCAATTGTTTCTTCTTCTTTTCTTCTAACTTCACAAAGTCCAATAATGTCCCATTTAATATAAGACAGTTCTTCTTCTAATTCTTGCAATCTTCCTTCACTTGAAAGTGATCTGCAGTTGTAAGTACCTAAATGAAAAGTCATCATCAAATGGCAGCCTGGGTCCACAATCAAGGGATTCTTAGCACCCTCCGCCTTCGGCCACCAACCGCTGCCTTGGTTGGTGACTTTACAGCCTCCTGGGAATAAGGGCCATGCTTTATTTTTGTCTGTCATAATTGTATATATGTATTGGAAACATATTTATCATTTACACAAAGATTCATTCTGCCTTATCAGGCACTGAGAAGAAAGACCATGGTGTTTCTTGATCTTAAACTCAGAGGTAAAAAGCCAATAAACTCACCATGCTGGCTAATGCATGTTGGTGAGCAGCCCATCCATGTTCGTATACTATATGAATAATCACATAGTAATAACAGCTGCAACAACAAGAACGTATGGAGTGGACATTAGGAATTTGCCCTGCTCGGTTCCTTTAAGGCCTCCAAGAGGAATCAAAGGGTCTCCTTTCAGTTAATAGCAAACTCCTTTCTGCAGCCTGGTGCAATATATAATATTCTAAAAATATCTAGAATCAAGTTACTTGAATACTTTTAACATAAATATACAAGTTTATTAATAACAATAAAAATGATATTAAGATCTGTAGAATATGGTTATACACATATCAATTAAACCTGACTTTGAGTAATATATAATTAAAAAAATTTTTGCAATGTGATTTACATGATTAATACAAAATTCAAGTTATTACATTGATTTCACAGTACTTCTTAATGGGTTTACATAAAACACATATATAAATATGTGCACATGTGTGTTTTATAATATACCATGAATACATTTCAATTGACATTTAATAAAATTTAAAAAATAATTAAATTTTACATATGTGTTCATTAACATAAAAACAAAATTCAATTTATTACATTGTTGTTTACATATATTCTCATAGATTTACTTAAAACACCTTCAGAATACAGACATATGGCTAATAATAATTTCTAAACGTATTTGAATTGTCACAAAATAATAGAAGGAAAAGGTTAAAATTTATATACACATTGACATATAAGCACACATACATGTGACAATAATTTCTAAACATATATGAATTTGACAAAATAATATTAACATCTTTTATAATTAATTCCATTTTAAATCTACATAAATTTCACTGATTTATTAATAAAGACTTTTCCTTTCTTTTTTTTTTAAATAAAATCAGTCTTGACAGGTATTACTCTAGAAAATATTTGATTGATTGATTATAACATCTTTAAAATTAGATTTTAAATGTTTCTTTTCCTTAAAAACAACAAGTACTATCCTATAACAGTCTTTCCATTAACAGATCATTGTTGATTAAATTTTATAAACATTTTTAAAAATAATAAAGTAGGTATATATTTTTCTAATCTAAAAAGTTTTTTTTTAAAAAAGTATGATCAACTTTTTTGACAGTTTAAATTAATTAGACATGTTCTTTTTTCTTTCTATAAAATTAAAAATTATATTGTTCTTTCTATATAGATGTCACTATCACAGGTTGTTCTTAATTATAACATTTAAAATTTTAAAAATATAGATTTTAAATGATTTAAAATAATATTGTTTTATATACATCTATAACATTTAAAATGTCATTTTAAAATGAATTATTAAAACAACTCACTTCATATAAATATGATGTGATGCATTTATTTGTGGTTCCTTGCATTTAGATAAAGCAGCATATGTGTAATGACTTCTTCATCAACTGATAGTTTCTCTGACCAGTCCAGAATTCTCATTATCAGGAAGATATAATTAGGTAAATGTTAACATTGACTTGATTCCACATAGACTTCAGGTCAGCAAGCATCTCATCCACATTTAAGGCTATAAAGACAGAGAAATGGGACTTCTTTCTAGATGCATCAAAACTGCATAGAGAACTAGCAGAAGCTGCCTCCTTCAGTCTTGACTTCAGATACCTCTGATCCATGGCACTTATTCTGTATAACTCTGTAAACCAACTCTGCTACTCTGCAAAATCTTCTCAAAAATTACTTGCCAAATGTTTAATCTTTTTATCAACTTTTTTATATAGTCAGCTGAGGTGACAAAAACACTAAATTAAAAAACTATTTTTAAGTAAAAACTGTTTTTTTTCTTTTTAATCTTTTCATATCACTTTTAATTAAAAGCTCCTTTTGAAAGCTTTGAATTTTTCTCAAAGTATAATCTACAAAATATTTTTGAAAATAGATAATAGAAATTTTTACAATTATCAGTTCTATTTAATATAAAACATGCTTGTTTTTAATTTCAAAATCAGAATTCAATGAAAATATTTATTAGATCTTTTTAAATGTTTAATTTATGATAAACTTCTATTTTAAATTCAAAATTATTTAATTTTTTACTATGATTATTTTATTCCAGGAAATGTAGAAAAATATCTACAAAATATTTGTATTTATTTTTACTTTTACTTTCAACTTTATATATATATATTTGTGCACATACTATGTTATTGTGTGCTATAATGTACACACAATCTTAAAGTTTCAACTATCCTGCAACCTTTTTCATAAAATTGTTTACATTTTTGTGATAATATTTGTATAATTATGTATTTTATTTTGCTTCATTATATCATAGCTCTGAAGAAGACTGCAGGACAGTCAAAACATAAGATTGAGTGTACATATATATATACAATAACAAAATTTCTAAAAAGTGTTCAAAGTAGGGTAGGTGAATGGTATTTATAAAATAAACTATTGATTAGTTGCAAATGAAAGCGTGCATAAGAATAAGATGGTAAAAATAAATCTTTACTGCTTTATTAAGTCTATAATTTAATTTACATCATAAAAATCAATATATCTCAAAAGTTTATAGATTACCAACTTTGACTTGATATGTATTTTGCCCTGAAACTGAATCTTTTCAGGTCTGTTGCATGAAAAATATCATAAGAAATGGTGGAATTCATATATTGTTTATTGATCTGGTGAAAACATGACTTAATTAACTTAATTAACTAAGAAGAAATATGGCAATGTTAAAAAGTGTCTGGTTCCAGATTATTCATGTCATATAGTTTTTTTATAATGGTATGAGAGTAAACATTACTGCTGACACAAAATCTAAGGGATTTGTAATGAAAACTTGTGTTAACATATGTGCTAAGCAGTTTCAATGTGCTATAAATCAAAAATCAAGATGTGGTTTAGGATTAATAATGGTGCTTTTTGTTTGACTAATTAAAAAAAAAAATCAAGGACTTCATCTTTTGGTTTCCAAGATTACATTAAAGTGATTATTGCAAGATCTTATTTAAATTCAAAAGGTGACAACCAATATGTTCTTAATGTTTCAAATATTTGAAAACTATAAAATATTTTGTTTAGTAAGTAATGTTTAAAAAAACATGGGTTTTTTTATTAGTCAATGGTGAAAACAAATATTCAAATCTTGATTTGCATATTTATTCATTTAAAAAAATGGATCATTTTAAATATCTTTGTATCTTTGGGGATATTATGTGATCTTAAATGTTGAGGTTCTGCTGTATTTAATAAGTTAAAAGGTAGAACCATTTGATCATAGCAGAACAATAGCTTTAATTAAATTAGCAATTCTGATAAAAGTGTGATGTGGATTTCTATCTGTAACATAAAATAATGGAAAATATTTTATTTAAAAATGCAATATCAATATCCTCCACAGAGAAAAAACTCTCCATATAGTAACTCCACTCAGTGCAAGCCAGAGTAATCAATGGATGCAGGAAGGTTTGTGCATAATATCCCTATCTAGTGCCTACTCATCCAATATTCCCAGAAAAGTTTCTAGCTTGTGGCTTTCATCAGTGAGAAGCTTTGGATATGAGAGCACTGCACCTAGATCTTAGGATCAAATGCAACTCTCCAGCAGTCACCTTTTACTTTTTTAGACAACTATAAAGCTTTGAGTCCAAAATGAAAAAATGTTTTCAAGCTAAGCTCATTAGCTCATATAGTTGTATAGATCTGACCTCAGTTTGGCATTCATATCTTCCTTCATTCACTGATTACTCTGGCTTGCATTGAGTGGCGCTACTGTATTTAGAGTTTTGCCTCTGTGAAGAACAGCTTCTGTAAGCATAAAGAATGGTGATCATGTGATGTTTGATGATTCAACACCAATATTGTAAGCTCAATGGGCATACTTTTAACTTGTTGGATGATTTGGTACTCAATTCAGCTGTTAAGAGCTACACTTTTGTTTGATTCAGTATAATAAAATGGATGAAAAATAAACTCTCTACAAAAGTATTTTATGCAAACATGAATTTAATTTCTGTGGTAGTGAAAATATCCTGTGTATAATTTAAAGATGATCTCAAAAACTTCCCAAATATGTGCAATCATTGTTTTCATTGTGGGATATTGGGATGGCATGGAAAGTTGCAAATAGACAAAATATTGATATATTTTAAAAAGATAGATTTGCTTTCGAAGAGATTAAAATATACCGTAACAAAATGCCAAATAAATGAACTTAAGTACCAACATGTGATGATATGTGAACATGTTTCGTAGATTGTATGATCATCAAAAAGCTTATTCTTAACATTTTGTTAAAAGTCAAAGATAAAAAGAATTTTATCTTTTGATTTCTGTCTGGAAGTATACATGCTATAAATGTTTATGAGTGGATATATATGTAAGTATATGTACTGAGAGTTAAAAAGAATAAATAGAGTTAGAAAAATTAAAATTTGATAAAAAGTCAGTGAAAATAGAATATTTACAAAAAACATTAGAATTTGTCATAATTTTGAAGTTAGAAGAGTTATGAAATACACAGCAATGGAAAAAAAGAAAATAAACCAAAAAAGAGGCTAAAAAAAATTCTCAAAGAAGAATCTAATTGTTAGAAGAGCAAATTCAAGAGTTGGCAAAAGAAATTTTATGACGTTACATGGAACCAGCCTGGTCATAGATAACTGATGGGTGTTTATTTATAAAAGGCTAAATAGTCTTTAAATAGTCTCGGAACAAAGATTTCTCCAATATCATCATAGAGAATCAGTAAAAAAGAAAGCATTAATCAACTTCCCAAATACTGAATAGTGAAGATTTGAGTGATTTAGAACTTTGTTTTATCTTTCAGCCAAGAATAGTTAGATGCCCTTTCACTATGATTAGCAAGATTGGCTATGAAAGAAAACTTCTAAGCCTTACAAAGTTTATTAATCTTAAATTTGGATGATGATCATAGGACATCATAAGGAGTTGCTTATGCACATATATGATAAATAAAATAATGTAAATAACATACCAGATTAAATTGATATCAATTTTGGTTATCCTGCCTACCAAACTTAGCAGATGATTTTTTTGAAATATACAGTTTCAAGGGCATACAATCAATGCAAAAAACAAACAGCTGCTAAGTAATCGTTGTGTTTAATATGTTATTTTGAAGAAAAAAATTCTACAAAAATGAATTATATTTCCAATTTATTTATAATTATTTTTGTGTATTAAATCAACTTTTTAATATAAAAATAATAAAATATAAGAAACATGAAGTGTTATATCATGTGCTTTTTGGAAGGTTAGGATCCTGTTTGTAAATATTTGATCACATGATGTTCTGTCAAAGGATGATCTCAATCTTTCATCATTTTTCCAAAATCGCAGTGATAAAAATAAATATGCTGAATATGAACAAATTCTGACAATGTTTGGAACATGTTAGCATTTACATGTCATTATTAAAAATAGGTTGCCTTGACAACAATTTAAAATTGTTGATTGTTATTGATATTGGGATGGTCTATGTGTTGACTGGCTTTTATTGAATATAAATGAAATATAAAAAAAAAATTGAAATAAATATTCTCAATGAAATTTATAATTAATGTATTAATTTTTTTAAATTTAATAACTAACACATATTCAATAAAATAAAATGTTAAAAAAATACTTGTATGTCCCTGAAGCTGTATATTTAAAAAAAAATTGCTGCCAAGCTTGGTAGACAGAATAATGCACAAAATGTTTTAGTAATATATTTTTGTGGATGGCACTTACTTTAAGAGTTTATATCAGTTTAATTTGCCATATAATATTTTGATGAGAGTTTCACATTATCTAAATGCATATATAGTTTCTCATGATATTTTGATCAAGAGATTTAAAAATGGTATGAGAATATATTTTTTTTTTAATTAAGATATGTAGCTCACCTGATCCCATTTCAACAATTCTGAAACCTAAGATTTGTATTTGTGACCATGGTCAGAACAATATGAATTCATAAGAAAAACACATATACTTGAATGCTATTCTGTATATAACTGTTTCTCAAATATCATAAAACATACAAAAATCTAATTTCAAAAGACTCCTTCTGGTTTTTGTTTTAAGTTATAAACTCAATAAAACTAAACATATAAATTAATAGTTTAAAATAAGTATGATTAACGTTTGACTAAATGCACAGTGTCTATAGGAGAAAAACATCTTATGCCCTAGAAGGGAAGTTGATTTTTTGATTTTATAGTTACTACATTGATACTTATCTGACTAACCCTAATTAATCTGGAACCTGATGGTTTTAAGCCAATAAACATCACATGATCATCTCCTCTTATGCTTGTGTATAACTATTGTTAAAACAGGAAAAACTCACTATATATATTGCCACACAGCAAGCTAGAGTAATCAATGGATGCCAGAAGGCTTGTGCATAAAATCCCCATCTAGTGCCTACTCATCCAATATCCCCAGACTAGTTTCTGGCTTATGGCCTTCGTCATATGACCATATAAGCTAATGGACTTGGATTGAAAACATTAAGGTGTTTTCAGTTTAAGACTCATAGTTTTGTAGTTAAATGGAGATAAAAGGTGGTTGCTGGAGGGTTGCATTAGATTATAAGATCTAGATGCAGTGCTCTCAGATCCAAGGCTCCTCACTGACGAAGGCCATAAGCCAGAAACTAGTCTAAGGATATTGGATGAGTAGGCACTAGATGGGAATTTTATGCATAATCCTTCTGGCATCCATTGATTACTCTAGCTTGCTGTGTGTGGCAATATATATAGTGAGTTTTGCCTGTTTTAACCTGATGGTTAAATGAGTTAGGTAGGATTTATTACGTGAAAGATAAGCCGTAATCATTCTTTATGATTGTCAAAAATGTTCAAGGTGCAGATATCATAGACGGAATTTGCAAATCTACCATATGAATTTCAAAAAAGTGATCAGTAATTTTATAATTTTTACATATATATACATATTGTCTATCTGTGTATAATTAGGGAATAAAAACAATTCATTAATAACATCCGCCATTACTTTTCATCACGCATTATAAAAATAGTGACATTCAGTATATATATACACACTCACTTTATTTGCTTTATAGTAAATAAAATTCTTATTGAAACGTTGCACTTCATCACTGTTATGTAGCTGTCACAAAATTGTATTATTATTTCTTGTTGATTAGTTTGCGGCCTCCTGGAGAGTGAAAACCAGATGTTTAATTCTACCTGAGTGGAAATAGCTAATAGATTACTTTGGTATAAAAAGCAGAAAATAAAAATATTATTTGCCTTAAGATTTGTATTTTTATAAATGTGTATATTAAATTTTTATATAACTGTTAAATCATCATCAATTTTTAAATATTATTATTCTCTTTCATAAAAATTTCGAGTTTATTCCACTATTTGCAATTCATAACTTCTCTTCTCCATTTCATTTCAAAAGACTTTTGTACGGCATCAATCAATATCATATTTATTCTTTTTCTAAATCACTCAGAGTCTATTTATACCTAGTTTAAGATCTTTATTAAAAAGACGTTTCTTTCCAAGCTCACATACATAAACATATTTATTTATAAGTATTACGTTATTTATACCAAAGTATCACTTTAGTCATTAATTTTAAATTAATTTTATACTTTACGTTTCCATTTGCGTTAATAAATTGCCCAAAGCATTTATAATCATTCATTTCCTAAATAACTCATTAAATATACATGCATATACACATTAAATCATTAGAAATTAGTCAACTCTTAGATTATTCCAATATAGATAACAAACAACTATTTCAAACTGTTGTCAAGACAACATCGTTTTAACAACAAAGGTGGAATAATTGTACATTTGGACATATATGTACACATGATATACATATGCATAAATATTTTTATAATATATGTTTAAATTAATACACAATATATATATATTCTTATGCATATATCTCTATACATGTGCATATCTTTCTGCTATGGATATGTATGTATTAATTGATTTTTAAATCACTAAACATCACTTGATGTTGAATGAGTTGGCACTAGATGGGGATTTTATGCACAAGCCTTCTGGCATCCATTGATTACTTTGGTTAGCACAGGGTGGCACTACTGTATGGAGGTTTTGCCTGCTTAATAGTAATTGATTTTTATTATTCATCACATCAATAGTTGTAAATTGAAAAATCAAAGTCTTAGACTAATTTCATGGTAACTATCATATATAATCAATTGCACACATGTTACTACACTATTCTACTTTAATCTGATACCAATTTTCCTTTAATGGTACTTTTGATCATATTTTCCCAATAGTTGGTTGATTATTATAAATAATATCACAGGTAAACTTTCAATTATTATGTTTTATTTTTAGAAAGAGTTCATAAACTTGACCATAATATCAATAAAAAACCCACATTACCTTCTTTATAAATGATCTATCAAAATTGACTTGGTGTTATAATAAAATATTGTAATTTTTGTAAGAAAATATCAGATTTTAAAGCAGAATTTAATAGAGTTATCATAAATTTACTTTCATTCATTCACATTTAAAAAAAAAAAAAAAAAAATTCATTAATTTTTAGTTCATTGTTTATGCCAATATCTGCAATTATGTTTACGGTACATTGTTATAATTACAGATTAGCATTAAACTATTTAGCATGATATGATTTTTTAGAGTATTATTCAAACAGAAAATTCTTCATACAATAGTACCACCAATGGCAAGCCATGGTAAACAATGGCTGCATAAAGATTTGGGAATAAAATCCCCATTTCTGCCTATTCATTCACTATCGCCCGACTGGTTTCTAGCTTGTGGCACTCATTAATGAGAAGCCTTGGATCTGAGAGGACTGCACCTAGATCTTGGGTTCTAATGCAGGTTTGCTCAACTTTTTAGAATCTAAGCGCTACTTTTTATTTTCCAAATATATGGCGATCAACTAAATGTGAAAAAAAAGCAAAATGAATCAATTTATAAATGAAATAAGCAAATGTAGTTCAAATTTTAAACAGATTTATTTAATGTGATGATTGACATTGACTATTATTATCTATTTTTGAGTAATTTGGTTCGCAATTAGAAACAGCCAAGTATAAACAGTCATTAAGATGATTTTCACACGTATGACTACAATATTTAGATTTTATATAGTTCGTATGAGAAAATTATTCACTTAAATATGTGGATGAAAAAGATGAATGAAGTCTAAAATAAACATCTTTCAATAGCAGATAATTTTCAATGGTAAGATACTTCCATATATCAAATTGATCATGTGATTTCAATCTAATGTCATTTTGTAGTTTAATTAATTGCATTTTCAAGTTACCTACATCCATATTAAATACTTCTGTGATTAGTACAGCTTGCCTTTCTATTATTTTAGAGAATGGTGATGTGAAAAATTAAGTGATTGGTTGAAGTTTTTCAAATCTTGAAATCATTGTTGAAATTGCAGAAGAATGTTTTGCAAAATATTTCCAAATTCTTGGTAATCACATATTTCTATGTGTGACCCAATTTCTCCTAAATTTGTGAGATGTTTTAAATCTTTTTTGTTAATTTGAGAAATGCATATTTCCAGTTTCATTTTAAATGTATCGACAGAGCTAATCATGTCAGTTATTGTTTTGTTTTGCCCTTGCAAATCTAGGTTTGATTCATTTAATTTAGTTGTTAGATCTATTAACAATGCTAGTTTTTGCAGTCATACCTTGTTGTGAAGTAAAACAGTACAATGATCTTTTTTCGTCCAGAAAATCTTTTATATATGTCAACAGCTTGTGGAATCTTTCTAAAACATTAGCTTTTCTCAACCATCTTACAGAATTATGGAGAACTAAGTCACCATAATCTGCATCAATGCTATCTAAAAATGACTAAAACAATCTTTTTTGCAGTGCTTTTACCCTAATTGAATTGATTATTTTAATAATTGTATTCCTAACATCATCAAAGTTCAGCCTTTTACTGCATAATGATCACTTAAAAGTGCTTTCGACTATCCTTGTAGTCTTTGTCAACTAACACTTTGAAAGGCTAACCTTCCCACAATTCCATGATCTTAACATTTGCTGCCCATCGTTTGCTGCCTGTCCTCATAGTCTTTGTCATCTAACACTTTGAAAGGCTAATCTTCCCACAATTCCATGATCTTAACATTTTCTGCCCATCAGGGCAGCAAATGTTAAAATCATGAAATTGTGGGAAGGTTAGCCTTTCAAAGTGTTTGTTGACAAAGAGTATGAAGATAGTTGAAAGCACTCCTAAGTGGATAAAAAATTTTAAAGTTATATTTTACATATATCTAAATACTGTATTTGTAAATATTCAATTATAAGTTTACACACACACACACACACATATATATATATATTGTGCCATTTTCTATAGATCAGAATTAGTCATCATAGCAAATTACTAAAAAAATTTAAATTTAGGATATGTTCTCTTTGTGTAATAATTATATTATATTGATAATATTTTAAAAGTACAATTTAAAGCTAAATAAGAATATGTAATGCTTAAAATTATGATAAATAACATCAAAATAGTTAAACAAAGCTAAAAGTATTAATTGTATATGGTTAGAAAAACTGACCATAAGAAATAATGCAGCAATAAATGTTTAAAATATGTTATAAAAATTGAATTCTAATAGTTAAAGCTTGTAATTAAATAAATACTATATTTTAAAGCATAAATTATATCTAATAATTATATTTCATATTATATGTTTTGAAAGTAATCTTTGTGGTAGGAAAATTATATTTAATTCTATGTTTTCCAAATTATTATTCCAAATTTTATATTATTATATTATTTATTTAATATAATAATTATTGCAATTAACATTTAATATTTTTCAGGCAGAATTTTGATACAATCTGTCTCAGTTGTAAGTCATGTGACCTGTATAATACAGTCATGCACACATGCTTGCTAGTATTTGTGTTAACAAAGTTCAAAATATTTTAAAAATTACATTGAATGTATTTATTTATCTATCACAAAAGCAAATATTAAATCAGTCATTATAAAATGTTTTAAATAGTTTTATAAAACGAATGCAGTTAATAAAAATTAAATATTTTGTTTTAAAATAAAATAGATATATTAAAAATAGAGAGTGGAATAAATTGATAAATATTGCTTTTAAAAGTCATTTTAAAATGCTTAATTAATTTTAATAAAGTACAGAAATTGATTTAAGATTAATATTTTAAGTAATATTTTTAAATAATAATGAGTCATTTTATTTTTTAAATTTAATTGTGCGATACAGAAGTAATATGCAAATTAAGTATCAGATGAAAAGCAAAATCCACCAATAAGATTATGTATTTTGTAGGGTTTAAAAACTGCTGCACGATTAATTCTAGGTCGGTGATAGTAATTTTCTAAATTTATATTTCTTTTAAAATTTTATTTTTAGTCAATTTAGTGCTCTCGTATAATTTATTTGAAACTAATAAAGATATTAACTTTAAGTATTTGCAAAGAGAGCGTAATATAAATAAATTATAATAAATTTTATTAAAAGGATGCAGTGCTAAATTAAATTTCCCTTTACCAGGATTTTTATCAAAACTTAATACGACTTCACATTTAAATATGGAAATGCCAACAAGTAATATGTGCTTAATTAAAAGAATTTTAAAGGTAAAAGTCATAATTGTTAATGTAATATTTGTGATTTTAACAAGGAGAACTATTTCATTAAACAAGGAATTATATTGGACATTATGCAGAAAGCTTAACAGAAAAGCTATTTGTAAATTAAAAGCAACCACGCATTTTTCTAGTAGCGAGATAAACATATTCAAAATTGATAAATAATA
Organism: Epiperipatus broadwayi; assembly: GCA_028023455.1. NCBI lineage: Eukaryota > Metazoa > Onychophora > Udeonychophora > Euonychophora > Peripatidae > Epiperipatus > Epiperipatus broadwayi. The sequence goes on from JAQFVV010000166.1 coordinate 2,664,727, forward strand.
CGACGCACTTATAATAATTTTTATGGAAAATAATGCTATGGAGATAAATGTTTTATCTTTTTTGAAGGAAAATGTTGTGAATATTTTAAAGCAAAAACTGTCATAAATAATATCTGAATGAAAGCACTTTAAATCTAAATTATATAAGATTATACGCATTTGCAAGAATTTATTTAAAAACACTGATAATTTGAATAATAATGGAAATAGCTATAATTAGATAATAAATGATAAATTATCCTGACAAATAAACCTAAATGTGATGAATTATAAATAAGTAATTACTGAATCCATGGAAACAATATTTTTAAAATTGTGCAAAAAGTTTTATCCGGATATCCAAAGTCCATTCGCTATGATGAATGCAGTACTGAGCCGATAAAGGATCCTGAGGAAGAGAAGTTTCAAAATATTATTTTTCAATATTATAGTTTTATTATTATTTTAATAATCATTGTTCTGGATAATAGAAACTATAAACTATTATTCTATAAACTTTTCCAGAACAGATCAATGATTATTTTTATTAATTTTCCAAGATTTTTAGACGTTGCTTTTATAATTTTTATCATTCATTTTTTAAAAAAAAACTTTGTTCATCATGCAGGAAAGAGTTTACGGTGCGTGTGCCAAGTTCAGAGAAGTTTTTGTCGTCAAGCACTAGAACAAGGGAACTTCGTAACGGTCGGGGTTTTTTAATTGCTCTTTAAGAGAAATTTTTAAAAAAAGAAAACTCTCGAGGAAAATAAAAAACATTTGAATTTTGTAAAGAACATTCGTCAATATAGAAGATATACATAATTATGTCTCGATTTATTTTATTAACTTTAGTTTTTAAGTATAATATTATTTAATTAGTAGAATAGGTACATAAATATTAATTTAGTACTAATGATATTATAGTTTTATAGTAAATAGTTTGATAATTTAAATAAGTTAGTATTTACAAGTGTGGAAGTATGGATGTATATCATATTATGCAATGTTTATTTTAATTGATGGACATGAAGACATCATAAGTGATTAACAAGTTGATATAACTTAGGTAATAGTTGTGGATATTGATATTTTATGATGTATTTTTTTCTTTGCAGATTATCAATGAACTATATAATATTGAAGTATGAATGTTAGATTGTATGTGAATGCACTTATACAACACATTTAAATTATAAGATTAGAATTTATTTATTCTAGGAATATGCATACTTTAATTTCATATTATTAATATATATCGCAACATGATGATGAATAATTATATGATTCTTTTACAAAGAACTTTAATATTTTAGATATTTAAAGTATAGATAATGATTATTTTGTATGTTGTTCAAGAATATTGGATAGGAAAGTAAAGTAAACTTTTCTTGTAGATTAGTGAGATCGTTCTAATTATGATTGAATTTTATTTATTATGAATATGTGAGTTAGTTTCATTTGTCAGTGTAGATTTGATAAATCTACAGGGACATTTTGATAAGATAGTGACTTGGTAGTAATCTTGAGAACATAAAACCAATGAGATGTTATTAATGTAGGATTCATTATGGGAATAGGAATACCATTTTATAATCTTATTAATTATACAAGTACAGTTAACAAAGCCCTGTAGCTGGTATATTTTATTTGTGGGCAGTGTCTATTTTATTTGAATACTGATGTTTCTATAAAGCTGAAGTAATAGCTTTAACATCATTGTTGGTAGTGGAAGTCATTAGACAAATAGGCCATGCCTCTATTTTATAGATACACTGTGCCATGGTGTTTTATCTAATATGTATTATGGAGTAAGACTCTAGTTTCTTCCCTATTCCTACATATCCATTCACTATCATGATTTTCCAAAGTAATTACATCAAACAGTATCGTATTTTGAAAGAAATGATAAATAATTTAGAATTTAAGAACTGTTATTGAATGAATAAGATAGGTTCATTTACTTATAAGGAGGATTAGAGTTAATGTAAAATGGAATTAAAAATCCAACGGAACTAAACGGTAAAGAATCATAGAATATGTTCTATATTTATTTTGGAAATAAAATAAATTTTCATGAATAAAATAAATGAAGCAAAGTTGCTCTGAAATATTAAATAACTTTAAATATTTTATTTTATTGTATAAGTATTGCATATTTTTTAAGATATAATGTAGTAACACAAAACAGTACAAAATGAGCATAGGTACAATTTTATATTTATTTAAATAATAAGAAGTACATCAATGATTGCAACTATTCCGTATTAAAGTAATATTAAGTAGGAGATGCTGGGTATAATAATCATAATATGATTATTAATGATGTCCATGTATTGTGTAAATAAATCAGCATTGGATATTTTGTGTATAATATCGATAACATTGCAAAACGAGAAATTATTTAGTAAAAAGATCCATTTTCGATATTGTTATATTTTGTGTTTTCCGTTTTATGCTTCAATGTATGTTTGAAGGAAGCATATTGTAACAATATTTAAAGAGATAATATCGTAGAATAAATATAAAGTGATTATAACTTTATCATAAAATTTGATAATAAAGAGATAGAAAAATTGTATTATTATTATTTTTTTTAAGTCAGAGTGAAGACTTAAATTGATTTTCTATTGTATTGGTAGTTACAATGAATAATGGTGCAATATTTATTATACAAATTGTAAATAGTGTAAATAGATCGTTGTTTATTTTATTTGTTATAATAAAAACTCTGTTAAATTTGTTTTTTAAAAATTTGCGTGTTCAGATTGTTTTCTTTCCCACTACAATGCATATTAAACACAGAAGATTTGAATCAAACATAACATTTTGCACAGAAATGAATAAAGTATTAATTTTAAGAATTCTAATATTTTCTTGGAATCTATTTATTTAAGAAATTACATTTTTTACATTATCTTTATGGTCATAAGTTGATTATTATAATAGTACATCGAATTATAAATGCTTTCCGTTGCCACACATATATTTTTCAGATTATAAGACGCTGCCACATATTTATTATGTTATTATATGAAAGATAAAATATTATATTATATTATTTTCTTATTATTATTATGGCGAATAAGAATTACAGTGAAGAAAAGATATATAGAATTAGATCATACAATGAAGAATATTATTATTTATTATTATTAGTATTAGTTAGGTGTGGTAGAGTATGACATTAAATCCCTTATCACGCTTTACTACAGTAATTTTGATTAACTTAAAGTAGTTTTATGAACCTGAGATTTTATTTAGCTAAATTATTATAGATAAAAGGATTAAGATTTAATTATTAGTTTAATCTTAGTGATTAGTTATTATTGAAGTCGTAAGAATGCTATAAATTTCTTATTTAAGATAGTAATAGGGGGGATAGGGTTCTTATGCCATTGAGGTAGTATCCTGTGGGATATTGGCTCAATGTAGTCTTTCTTGTCATCTGTATCTCACTTCCAAGTCTCATGATTTAATAAATATTTATTTATTTATTTTATAAACTGAACCTTATTATTATTTTTTATTAATTTGAGCTAGTGGAATATTTAATATTAATGCAGAATATTTTATTTATCAATTATTTGCATTTAACCAAGTGTAATCGTTAACTGAGCTAGACCCATTTTACTTAATATTATATTGCCCGGAAGTGAGACTACACATGCACAGGTTAGAATATATATATATCATTCCTAACCATTATTTATCCACTGCATGATGAAGGTCTCTCCAAGTTCAATATATCTTCTCTGATTTCTAGCCTCTTTTCACCACATCTCCACAGCACATTTCCTAATTTCATCCCTCCATCTTATATGTGGTCTTTTTTTAGATTGTTTACAATCTCTTGGAATCCAGTTTAATATTTTAACTGTTCATCTGTTACCATCTCTTCTAATAATATGTCTAGCCAAATCCACTTCAATCTCTTAATTCTTTCGATGATGTTAATAATACCTGTTTCTTCTCTCACCCATGTATTTCATTTTCAGTGTCTTTTTGTTATTCCTAACATGGATTTCTCCATACATCTTTGAGTGGTCTGAAGTCATATTTTTATGGAAAATATTTCATAAATGAAGCTGCATTAAAGATTAATAACATAATGCTCAAATCATTTAACATTTTATTAGATCTTTAAATAAACAATATGATTTGGATTTTTTAAATTTTTATCAGCACATCCTTCCTATCTAACTGCATTTTTTACAACTATTTTCTAATGTAAAAATTCCAGATCATTCTACCCTATTATACTTATATTTCACAATCTTTCATCATTTGATTAGCTAGAGACTTATGTCATCTGGATTTCTATGCAATGTTGGTATTTTTTTTTTCCATAACAACATTCTGATATAAAATATGCGTGATTTCTCTCCATTCTTAATATCTTGCGTTTGTAGTGAAAATCAATGTGATAATGTTTGAAATAGTTCAAGAAAATATTGAGATAAAATACTCATACCTGCAAAATCAATTAAATAAAATAACCCCGAATTAGTGGGTAATATATATGATACAAATATATCGATGGTAAAAATGTCCATATCGTAACTATAAGTCAGATCAACCAAATGTTAAAACAAAACTTTAAGAATAAAGTCACTGATCCTTAACAATTCATAACAAAGATTGTTATATAACTCACAATAAATTAAAAATTCATTAATTATGCATAGAGAAATTGAAAATCAAATCAAGACTGAATTGCTTACAACTCTAAAATTAGGAAGTATTCTGGAAAAATTTTCTACAAAGATTTTAGTTACATTCTGGCATTGAGTATGAGTCATAATTATTTTGATGTTCCTCATTTTAGCAAGCAAATATATTATAAACAATAAGAACTATGATCATCCTAATCCATTATTGAAGGACTTTCCTTTGTGTAGTTTGATGCAGACACAGAATGATTGAATCTGAGGCTCAAAGTTCATTGATCATAGCCAGTTATGTCCTTTTTGATCTTAATTTTTTTTATCAATTCCTGACCATAACCCATTCAAATCTTTTTAAAATTTTTTTTTGTTCAAAAATATTTGATCAACATTTTGTCATAAACTTTACATGATCCTGAAAGTATACTAATACTTGTTGCACTTCTGGGCAAACAAGTACACCCTTCAAGAATTAGGTATTAGGGATGCTATTATTTCCTCCCCTCCTCTATCCTCTGAAATACTGGACCACTAAGCCATTTTGCAACAGAATGTACAAATTGTAGATTACTTGATATTTATAATAATTTGTTCATTTATTTTTAATTTATATTTAAATAAATTTGATGAATTATAATTTAATAATTTTTAAAATTGATTATGTATTGAAATAATAAAAGTTTTAATATACACCAAAACTTGCAATCTTTAAACAATCTTAACATGGATAAAGACAACTGAAAAAAGTAAATGATTCTCAACATACATTCTTGGCAAAATCAGTTGCCGTCATGTGACCTAGATTCTTGAAAATATTATGACTTCACTGTTATAGTTTTGTGTTTATTCATAGCAAACGACTTACTTGAATACATTAATTTTTGTTAATAAATATGTTAAAGATTATTCTTAATCATAATCAAACAGAAATGGTTTGGAGCCAATAAACATCACATGATCACCATTTCCTATGCTTGCTCATAACTATTATTTAAACAGGCAAAACTCTCCATACAGTAGTGCCACTCAGTGCAAGCCAGAGTAATCAATGGTTGTCAGAAGGCTTGTGCATTAATTCCCCATCTGTGCTGTGCTAGGATAAGGATGTTCTGAAAAGCTTGTTAAGAACTATTGGCTTGCTCATTATATAACATTTGTAGTATAAGTTTATTAAATTAAGTCACGTGATATATGACTTGATTCCCTTTCAATTAAATTGAATATATATACAATACGAATTCATATAATATTCGTTTTGCATCAGTAAGATATATATTATTGACTGTAGCCATCTGCCATCATTATATGAGCTCTTAAATAATAATGGAGACCAGATAGACCTGAATATATAGTTCTAAGTTCCTCTTAGTGGAAGGAAATAGTTAGGGATAAATCAACAAATACTTCTACCAAGTATTTACCTCTCGGGTCTGGTAATTTGTGAATCCTTTAGTAGTGTCGCTTTCTCTGGAGTAATTTTAATCACGACAATGTTTTCAATTGGTGTATTCTGGAAACAATTTAGTCATGTGATATATAACTCTATTTTTATTGGCTAATTAATATAATATCCTTTATTAATGTAATTTGCAGAGTACACTAAATTATTATATTTGTTTGCGCTTAATATACTTGTTTTTATTTGAACACGTACACACACCGCTTCATATCAAACCACAATATCCTTTATCTGATGATGAAAAAGTTAAAAGAATACTAAAGTCTTTTTTGTAGGACTAATCAGAATTTGGAACATGTATATCAATGGAAGTGAATGTTAACACTAAGAAATTTTTTTCGTTTATATATAACAATCTATAAAGTATTTACTAACTTCCTCTCGTTCATATAGACAAAATAATCTTTTATATTTTTATGCTATGAATTCTTATAAAATTATTTACTTCAATATATTTCATATTCTTTTACTTTAATATATTTTTTATTAAAGGGATAATTCTGTTATCACTTCCTTAATTCGCTTTATTTTTTTATAAATAATAAACTTATAAACGCATTTTTATTTGACGTTTCAATTAATCTTTTTTTTTTTTTTAAATTAAACATATATATATGCCATTGAAATTTATTAGAGCTATTCAAATGTTGACAAATATAAAATATCGTATTAATGAACTCCTAGATACCCACCAAAGGAGAAAATTAAATTTGCTAAGAGTAAGAAAATAATTTTAATATTACAAGTACTTGTAAAATTATGATAATCTCCAGAGAGCGTAATGTTTGATTGAATACAAATATAATTTATATATGGTTGTATGAAATAGATCGGATATTTGAAGGGAGCTTAAAAGTCTGTGTTTAAATACCTTCTATAATAAAATTAAACCTGCTAAAAATATATGATTATATTATAATTTTTAATGATATTTGTTATCTTTTTGATTTTCAATGGTTTTTAGCGTCCTCTAGTGTTACTTATATAAAATAAATCGTAATTTACCATAATATATGTAGTTTGTCAAATATATTTTACATATACTGTATAAATAGAAAATTATTCTTTGCAAAGATAATAATTTATTATTATGATTGATAACTTAGTCTACAAATTAGCATTATGATAATAATTTTTAATATTATTTAAGTGTATAAGTGATATTGAGATATTTATTTTTTACTTCTTCAATTAGCATTTTTTATACCATTCCATCTTCCTACAAACTGTGGTTCGTTCTCAATTTTTAGATATCCTGCAGTTCCTGATACTCCAATCTAATCTTGGTCTTTATAGTAATCTTTTTCTAATCAGATTTGTTTTCCAATATTGCCTCTATTTACCATTCTTTGTGTGTGTGTTTTTATAATTTGTGTCCTAGGAATTTCTATTTTCTATTCACTTTACAGCAATGTTATTTCAAGGCATTGTTTAGATGGTTTTTGTCTCACAGGTTCACTTATTAAGAACTGATCTAACGATTATTTTAAACTATGCTTTAAAAGTAATTTATCTTTTTATTTATTTTTTCTTCTCATAATCCAAATATAAATAAATCAAATTTGGTTGATTATATTTTTATCCTTTTAGATAGAAATTTTTGAATTTTATTATAATACAAGAGTAATGAAGTTAAAATTATTAATTTTTAATATAATTACATACAACTGATTCAAATTTGTGCCAACCAATGTTGAGCTGAAAATAGAAATTATATAAATCCAATTTATCCAAATCACTTCGAACACTTTTTAGCAAAAAACTTTTATTGTTCATATATACACATACACCTATATTTTGGCTGTCCTGCAGTCTTCTTCAGAGCTATGATATAATAAACAAAATAAAATAAAATACATAGCTATATAAATAATACCATAAAAAATGTAAACAATAAAAAACTAAAAACAACATAAAATATATAACAAAACCTAATAAAACTGAAATAAATATAATTAAACCCAAATAAAATAATCCAGTTAATATACAATATAAACAGAAAATAAATATAAATTATACATGTGTATTCCTAATCATATACTTACATATTCAAGAACAACTATTAAACCATCAACTGTATGGAGAGTTTTGCCTGTTTTAACAACTATTAATCTAAATCTTAAAACATCACATGATCACTATTAATCTAAATATGGTATTCATTTTTATTATTTTTCATAATCTCTTAATTATTTATATAGTTATATATTTTATTTTATTTTTTGCAATTGTTGCTAATTATATATATATATTGTTCATTATTTCATAGCTCTGAAGAAGACTGCAGGGCAGTTGAAATATAGGTTTATGTGTATACATGAAGAATAAAAGGTTTCTGCTAAAATGTGTTCAAAGTGATTTGGATAAATTGGTTTATATAAGATATTATAATAACGTGAAAACTAAACACCTTCAAACAGATACGCTTTAAAAATGCTTACGTGACAGCCAATCAGATGGAATAATGGCATAACATGGGACTCCAAATTCTAAAACACAAGCCAGAACTATTAGAAAAAGATGGGACCCATCTTAATCTATGCCTCAAATATATTTAAATAAGCCAGACTCAAGCATTTTGAACTAAGAGTGTGAAGCTTAAATACCTTCACATTTAATCCACTAAATATTATATATATAAATTAACAACGCGAAATCATCCAATTTACAATGAAGCAATATTTTCACGTTATTATAATATTATCTGTTTATGCTTAAATTTAATATATTTACATTTATTAATATCATTTCATTAGATTTAAAAATATTGCTTCATTGTAAATCGGATGATTTCGCGTTGTTAATTTATATATATAATATTTAGTGGATTAAATGTGAAGGTATTTAAGCTTCACACTCTTAGTTCAAAATGCTTGAGTCTGGCTTATTTAAATATAATTGAGGCATAGATTAAGATGGGTCCCATCTTTTTCTAATAGTTCTGGCTTGTGTTTTAGAATTTGGAGTCCCATGTTATGCCATTATTCCATCTGATTGGCTGTCACGTAAGCATTTTTAAAGCGTATCTGTTTGAAGGTGTTTAGCTTTCACGTTATTATAATATTATCTGTTTACGCTTAAATTTAATAAAATATTATAGAAAAAATAAAGGAAAATGTGATTTTGGTAATATTTCTGGAACAGAAATTAGTAACTTAAATAAAATTCAGTAATATTTGCAAGATGGCACTTGGTTACTAGATACAGTCAAGTTTATATTGTATATTGATTACCATGTTATAATCAATTAATAACAACTTTTATTAATATTACCAAAATCACACTTTTCTTTATGTTTGCTGTAATATCCTATAAATACAATTTATCCAAACTTCAAACAGTTTTTTTTGAAAGATCAAAATAAAATTGCTCTGAAGAAGACTGCAGGTCAGTCGAAACGTAGATATATATGTATGTACAAATAAAGAGTTTGCTAAAAAGTGTTTGAAGTTTGGATAAATTGTATTTATAGCAAATTTTATTCTTACATTTACCACAAGTAAGTTATTATCTTATAACCATATCAACCATATTGTTTACCATAATGTAATCAAGTTCTAATAACATTGATTACCATATTGGTAATGATTATCTGTATTGTAGTTTGTATTAGTATGCAAACAATATGCAGACCACAGTGAGATTTTGTAGGTGATGATAATTGTTTTATACTTGAGATGATTGTTTTAAACCAACACCACATCATTTGATTCTTTCAGCATACTGTAGTCAATTGGAGTATTTCTTCTTTCCCATTATAATGGTATTTATTGTAAATTTAAGTAATCAGTACTATATGGTAGGGTAATTTATTAATTCTTATCTTCAGACCAGTTTGTGGCTTTTGCCTTTTTCAATGAGGACTTAGGATTCAAACCTAGCAGCATTGCATTTATGCATCTGAGAGCTTTTATAATCTTTTTTTATTGTCAAACTAATATCTGATATTAAAAAAGCCCCATGACTTTCAACCCAAGCCAATCAACTTACACAGTCATATACATCTGAAACCAGGTTTTATTCTAAGTTCATTTTTATTGTAACTATTAATTTGTTAATAAAAAGTAATTAAAATTAGCTGTCAGATGTATAACTACATTTGTTCTATGTTTAAATCCCAAATACTAATAAAAGCATAAGTCAGAAACTGATCAAGAGTTGTTGATTAAAAAGTTGCTTAAACTATTTAATAAACACTGATTGTTCAAGTTTACAACAGATGGTGCTAAAATAAAAGAGAAGTGCTCATGTTGATTTATAATGCTAGTTTCAGATCTTTATTTTAAGCTCCATGATTGGTTAGTAATAATTGTACTTAGCTAGCTTACAATAGTAACTTACTGGTAAAAAGATAAATCTTATCTGTATTTCTTTATCTAGTTTATCATCCTCAGAAATAATTATCATTCAACCTTTCATCTTCTTTTAGTTCTTTGTTATTTTTATTATTCTTCCCATCAATTTTGAAATAGAAGAAATATCAATAATAATAAAACAATATATTTGGTGTGTGTAAGGGTGGGGGTATTTATTGATACTTATACCATTACGATTATATCACTTTTGTAAGGGCTATATTATGAGTAAATTTTGAGTTAATCTACATACTCGTTTGCTTAAATTTATTCCAAGCCATGTCCAGAGCACTATTAAATGAAGTGGCATGGTGCATTTCCATATTATATGTCATTCTGATTTGAAAGCATCAATAAACTCTTAGTTTAAATTTTCACTTGATCTGTTCTCTGCACAATCTTTGTTTAAATAATTTGCTTATTTATAAACAGAAATATATCCCCCCCCCATTACATTTTTGACATTGCATAAATATTTAAACATAGTATTATGGAAATATCTTTATTATACTCTTTGAGTATCACTGCAATTATATTTATAAGGTTTGTATGAATTTTACATTTTAACATAAGTCTTAGTAATTTTATTACTTCAGAAAATATTTCAAAAGAGTTTCCAGTAATTAATAGCAAAATTTCAGATCCTGCTTGAAAAACATTAAGAATGAAAGAAAAACCTGCCCGTACTTTGGTACACATTGAAGTATAAAATCTAATTCACTTCTTGCAGAATTAAACCAAAAACCTTTACCTACCTTAAAAGGGTTTTTATAGTAACAATATTATTAAGATTTACTATGAATTAGTAATTTATAGATACTCCATATACCATTGGATATGCTACAACGAATGATTGCAACAAAATATATTTTTTATATAAAATAAAGTTCTTAGGATAGACACTGATGATGTAATGAGCAAAGAGAAATACTATTGGTCGAAGTAATACACACATGCGCATAATTTTTTCCTGCTTTTTATTAGAGTATCAAAAATTATTTTTATTATAGTTTGTAAAGTACCTTACTAATTGTAAATCAATTATCTGCTTATTTTGTCAAGCGTTATTAGCCGATAGGTCAACGCAGCTGCCATGCAAAGCAAGCAGTTGGTTGCAGACAGTTGTTGCGGGTTTGCCTCCCGGCCGATGCTATGACATATGAAAAAAAAAAAATTCTGCTTATTTTTGTCTTAATCAGTGAAATTATTTTTTTAAATCATGCATTCTTCTATTATGTAAATTTCATCAAGAACAGGAAAAATAGAGCATTGAAAAAATATAGACATTAAGGAAAATTGTTTATGTCTTTCTCAAGCAGAATATTTTTTATGAAAAATTCACGTATAGATTTTATTTAGGAAATATCGTTTTTATGCACTTCAAATTTATAAGCAAAGTATTTAAATATTAAAACAGGAAAAACTTTCCATTCTTATATTTTTGACTCTGAATTATATGTTTATATTTTTTTCTGTTTAAACAGAGTTTTTGAATGATAATTTTGTTCTAGGCTATGGTTGTGGAATAGATTAACTCTAAATACCAATATTTCAATGTTTGCTAGAATGACCAGTTAATTACTCTAATCAAAGAGATTCTAGAATCAATTAATTTTTTTAAGGTATCCCACTGTATTATAATTTTTATTAAAATAAATAAAGTTCTATGACATACCAATTATAAAAATTACTAAACATCACATGATCACTGTTTCTTATGCTTGCTCATAACTGTTATTAAACAGGCAAAACTCTCCATACAGTAGTGCCACTCAGTGCATGCCAGAGTAATCAATGGATGCCAGAAGGCATGTGCATAAAATCCCTATCTAGTGCCTACTCATCCATTATCCCCAGACTAGGTTCAACTTGTGGATTTCATCAGTGAGGAGCCTTGGATCCTAAGATCTAGATGCAGTACTCTCAGATCCAAGGTTCCTCACTGATGGAAAGCCACAAGCTAGAAAACAATCTGGGGATATTAGATGAGTAGGCACTAGATAGGAATTTTATGCACAAGCTTTCTGGTATCCATTGATTACTCTGGCTTGCATTGAGTGGCACTACTGTATGGAGAGTTTTGCCTGTCTAAAAATTCATAAGCTAAATGCTTCATCTTCTGTAAGTCATAAAAGTATAATATTTTATATATGTAAAACTAATTACAAATGGAATATATAGACAATGGATTATATAGTGTGAATCTAAATTATGCTAAAGGTTATAAAAACACATACAAGTTGGGGGGAAATATAATTAACATAAATTAATCTAAATGAAAAATACTTGCAATCACACACTTATATATTACATGGCTGCTAAATAAATTCTTCTTTGATTCTTCATCTGATTTAACCATTTTGTTGAAAGCATTATTTAAAACCTAGTTTTCATAATACAAACTTAATTTCTTTTCTAAAAACTATAAAGAAAACTACATTGCAAGTTGTCCCATGATTGGATGACTTGGAAAAATAATTATTCATGAACATTAAACTATGATATAATTTATGAACCTTCCCAGAAATCAAACTATAAGATCATTATTAATAGCCCCTCTGCATTATTAGCCTAACGATGAAATTCAAGTCTACCATATGGGCAATCTGAGTTCACTTCCTGGATTATGCATTATCTACACTTCCTTGTGTGATTCAGCATAGTAGTAGAGTGACACTTTTGATAACTAAGGATTTCTGGATCAATCCTCAGCTGAGCAAAATAAAACAAAAGTCTCAGTCCAGTTAATTGAATGGACTATCGTACTTAGTATGAATCTCTTAGTGCTTATTAAATTGTCAAAGTTTTTAATTCATAATGTTTTAAATTTAGTTATGGAAGTGAGATTATAATTTCAATATATCTTAGTGACTTCAATAACCATTTTATATTTTACAATAGGATGATTATAATAAAACTAAACATCATTTGAGTTCCAAAATCATTTTAATCTACATTCAATAATGGCAGCCACCATTAAACATTGAAAATATTTGATGAATCAGTATTACCTGCATTTAGATATTGATTTCATTGGAAGTATGGGATTTGAACTAAAATCTTGGAGTAGTAAAATTTATTTGAATTGATTATGACATCCTAATATCTATTAACTGTTCATTAATACAAGAGTAAGATTATTATTTAAAGGAAAGGGTAAGGATCATAGAAAGTTAAATAATTATAGACCGATAGTGGTAACATCAGTTTTATATAAAGTTTTCTCATATATGGTGGCTAGAAGAGTTGTAAAATGGATGGAAGGAAATAATGTAGTGAAAGAAATCCAAGGAGGTTTTAGATTAGATAGGCATATAGGAGATAGTTTATTTGTAGTTACAAAACTTATGGATAGGTAAACAGTTATATATGAGTTTTATAGATATAGAGAAGGCATATGATAGAGTAAATAGAAATAGATTATGGATGAGTTTAGCAAATTTGGGAATGAATGAAGCTTTAGTGGATATTATTAAGAAATTATATGAAAATAATTATTATATATATCAATTAGGGAATATAGAATCAGTTAAAGTTAAAAATGCGGTGGGACTAAGGCAAGTATGCCCTATGTCACCTATTTTGTTTGTGTTGTATTTCAGTGAAATGAAAAGAGCAATAGAAAGATTAGGAAGAGGGATAGAGATACCATTAATGGGTGGTAAGGGAGTATATATTTTGTCAGGTCTTTTTTTTGCGGATATATTTTAATGTGCAGAAAGAAGAGAAGATATGGAAGTTATGCTGAGGACATGTGCAAGGATGGGTAAAAAGATGGGAATTAAATTTAGTAAAGAAAAATCAAATATAATGATGGTTAATACTGAGGAAAGAGAAGATGTAGAATTTTTATTGGAAGATATTAAGTTAAGGGTGGTCAATAGATATAGTTATTTGGGAATTATAAGTAATCAGAAAAATTGTTTGGATGAATGTGAGAAAAAAATTGATAAATGAAGCAAAGAAAAAAAACGGATTGATAAAGAAATTAACAGTGTTTTCATATAATAAATATGATGTAGCTAGAATTATATGGAAGGGAGTTGCAGTAACAGGGTTAACATATGGTAATGATGCATTATGTGTTAGTAAAGGGGTATTAGATTACTTAGAAAAAGTACAAAGGGAAGTAGGAAGACGTATTGGATGCAGATGTATGGACAGCAAGGGAGGCAATTCAAAATTTTTTTGATTACTTAAAATAATTCCCAAATAACTATATCTATTCCCCACCCTTAACTTAATATCTTCCAATAGGATATAAAAGTGATTTACCCGCTGACGAAGAAGCTGCAAAAACTAAAAACAATTAAATGGGCTGAGCGCTTTCGAGGTTTTCCCTCATATTCATGGCCAACATAAGTTATAAATCATTTATGTAGTATTGTTTACTAATAAAATATGCAAATGTAAATGCAAATTAGTTTGTCCATTTTTTCGAGATAGAAAAACACGTGTCACATCTATTGATGGAATTGTTGTCACTGATAATAAAATACGCCTCCTTGACTTTTTTTTTTGCAGTCGTTGGCTTCAGAGCATACTATCTTGGGGTTGCCTGGTTCAAACACATGGCCAGCCTGCTTCTCATGTTCCAAGAATATTGAAAAGTTATCGTTCTTTTTTGCTCTTCTGTAAGTATAAATGTGTTGAGCAGCTCTGTTATGAACAGTGGCCTTGGTTTCCCCATAGTATGTGGCACTGCATCCAGCCTGATGGCATGAAATACTGTATATGACTTGGGGTGTCTGAGATGGTTCTGTTCTATCCTTGGAATTATTAATGTCTGTTAGTATTAGGGGGAGTGCAGAAGCCAACCTTAAATTCACCAGCCAAAGTCTTTATCATCTGTTGTGATAATTTGGGAATATAAGGGAGGGTAATTTGTGGTTTATCTTTACTTATGTGGTTAGTTATTGATTTTCTGTAAAACTGATCTAT
The DNA here is from genome assembly GCA_028023455.1 of Epiperipatus broadwayi. Taxonomy (NCBI): domain Eukaryota; kingdom Metazoa; phylum Onychophora; class Udeonychophora; order Euonychophora; family Peripatidae; genus Epiperipatus; species Epiperipatus broadwayi. The sequence continues at coordinate 2,680,125 of JAQFVV010000166.1, forward strand.
TTTCTTTGTAATTAATCTGTAGCTGAATCCGACACTTAACAAATCTTTTATATAGCATGCAATATTAGTCTTCCTAAAAATTCTACGTCTTCTCTTTCCTCAGTATTAACCATCATTAAAGGTTTCATATGACAGATGCAAAAAGTAAAATGAAAATATTTGGTAGATTGCAGTTTATGAATAGTAAAAGAATAGCCAAAATAGTATTTAATTGGGTTATGAATAAAGGGCAGGTGACAAGATGGGTGAGAAAGGTAATGTGATATGCAAAAGATTTGGATAAAGAATTTATATCAGTATATTTGTACAAAAGATGGGATGATTGTGTTAGGAGGATTGTTGAGTGTTATAGTGATAAGGAATGGGATAAAAGAATAGATTTATTAATAATGAATAGGGAGTTAGAGAGATGGAAAACTAGTATGGACAGTAAAAAAAGTTTAAATATATATAGAAGTAAACAGAATATTAGATGTGAGTTAATATATGATAATAGTAAGGAAAGTAGTTTATTGTTTAAGGCTCGAATGGGATCTTTAGCAACAGGAGAATATACATGTAAATGGAAAAATATGGGTGATTTAGTGTGCAAATTGTGTAAGGAAGGAATAGAAAATATTAGGCATTTGTTAATTGAATGTAAATGCTTGAAAACAGAAAGGATACATATAATGAAGTTATGGGAAAATAAATATGAAAAACGTGATTTTATAGAAAGTGGATTATTGGTTTTTATCCTGGATTTGGAAAAAGATAAGTGGGATTTAGATATAAAGGTTATAGAGTTGACAAAGATTATGTTGTGGAAATGGAATGGAGCAGAATATGGGAAAACTTAGAGTGGGGAATGGAAAATAAAGTCGCTAACAGGTTTCTCTGGGCATAATTGCCGAGAGATTCTAGACTTCGTTTACGGAGAAGCCATAATACATCACATCACATCACATCAAGGTTTTCAGTGAGATTATTCAGAAGAATAAAAGTAATAGGAAAGTGCATGCAGAGAATATAAGTTGCTATTAAAAACAAAGAATTGAAAAAGATGTTAATATTAAATTGGAAAAGTATTTTAAAAAAAGAAGTTGGCTAAAATAGATAATTATAGAGAGAGAATGAAACTAAATAGTACATTGTTGGAGGATATTAATAAAAGTGGAAGAGTTGGGAGTAAAAAAATTTGGAAATATATTTAAAAAAAGAATGTAGGGGAGAGTGAAATAGTATTATTAAATAATGAAGAAAAAGAGTATAGTTCTAAAAAAAATTAGAGATGATCTTAAGTATATAATGAATATAGAAAAGATGTTAGATGTGAAGGATAGAGTGATAACAAACATGAAAGCATATAGTAATGAAAATATTAGGTTTACAAGAAATTAATTCAATGAAGCAGGGAAGATATTTAAAAGTGGAAAGACAAGAGGTTTAGATGAATGGGCAGCAGAGATGGTGATGAATTTAAGAAATAAGACAAAATTAAACCTATTATCATGTTTAATAAGATGGTGAAGAAGAGAGATTTTTCAGGTAGTTGGAGTAATACAAGAGTAAGGCTACTATTTAAAGGAAAGGGTAAGGATCACAAAAAGTTAATCAATTATAGACTGATAGTGGTAATGTGGTAATGTCAGTATTATATAAAGTTTTCACATATATGGTGGCTGGAAGAGTCCAAAAATGGATGGAAAAAAATAATTCAGTGGGAGAAATACAAGGTGGTTTTCAATCAGTTAGGTGTATAGGAGATAGTTTATTTGTAGTTACACAATGTATAGATAAGAGTAGAAATACAGATAGACAATTATGTATGGATTTTATAGATATTGAGAAGGCATGTGATAAGAATAAATACAAATGAATTATATGTAAGTTTAGTAAATTTGGGAATGGATAAAGCTTTAGTCAATCTGTAGTAATTAGGAAATATAGAATCAGTTCAAGTTAAAAATGGAATGGAACTAAGACAAGGATGCTCTATGTCACCTATTTTTTGTTGTATTTGAGCGAAAGGAGAAAGCAATAGAAAGACTAGAAAGAGGGGTAGAGATACCATTAATAGGTGGCAAGAGAATATATATATACATTATCGGGTCTTTTGTTTGCAGTTGATGTCTTCCTGTGCACAGAAAGTAGAAAAGATATGGAAGTTATGCTGAAGACATGTGCAAGAGTAGATAAAGAGATGGGATGCAATTTAATGAATAAAAATTAAAAGTAATGATGATAAATATGGGAAAGAGAGGATAAAGAATTTTTATTAGAGAATATAAAATTAAATGTGGTGAATATGTACAACTATTTGGAAATTGTCTTAAGTAATCAGAGAAATTGTTTGGATGAATGGGAGAAAAAATTGATAAATGAAGCAAACAAATGAACGGAACTGATAAAGAAATTAACAGTGTTTTCATATAATAAATATGATGTAGCTAGAATTGTATAAAAGGGAGAGACAGTAGCAAGGTTAACATATGGTAATAATGCATTACATATTAGTAAAGGGGTGTTAGATTACTTAGAAATGTACAAAGAGAAGTAGAAATGTATGTATTAGATGCAGATGTGTGAATGACAAAGGAGGCAATTCAAGGAGAAATGGGATGGTCAAGTTTTTATATGAGAGATGCAAAAAGTAAAATGAAAATGTTCAGCAGATTAATATGGATAATAAGAGAATAGCCAAAATAGTAGATTATGAGTAAAGGATAGGCAACAAGGTGGGTGAAAAACATAGTATGTTATGCAAAAGATTTGGATAAAGAATCTATGTCTGTATACTTTTTACAAAAAGGGAGATGAGTGTGTTAAGATAATTGTCATGTGTTATAGAAGCAAGGACTGAGATAGAAGAATAAATGCATTAATATAAAACAGGGAGTTAGTGCTGTGTCTCCAATTATGACTGGGCAACCAGCAAACAAATATACAATAAAACTCAACAGAATAACAGCACATATATTTAGCAATAGTAATTTATTACAATTTGGAATAATAATTACTATACTGATCTTTAACACTAATATAAAGTCTGCATTTGAGCAAGGTTAATTCACCGGTTAATTATTGAATAGTGAATACTGTTTATACAATTAAAGAAAAGCTGTCAAGCATTGGTGGTCGAGAGGTCAGCACAGCCACCTTAAAAGCAGTTGTCCTGGGTTAGCAGGTTCACTTCCCGGCTGATGCTATAACACATGAGAAAAAAAATTAAGGAAAAGCTATTAATTAACTTCACCTTCACTACCATCTATCTATAGGCTTTATAATACAACCCTTGATGAGCGTCTTGAGGTACTTCAAAATAATAAGACTGAGATAGTCTGTTAAAAGCACTTGTCAGCTAAGTGACCTACAGGAACCAAGAACCTGGGAATGAAGTCCTCCAATGAGGATCTTCACTGCTTTTCAACTCACAGACACACTAACAATAGCAGCTACAACAGAAAAAACAACTATTTTTTTCTCTAGTTTTTCATATCATCTCTTCTTTTGTTTCTCTTATCTTTGCTGGAGTAAATTTTTTGGCTTTAATCAGTTCATATTATTTAGTTTGTTATATCATACAACGAAATTCCTTAGCTTTTTAATTATACAAATAATTACTCTCTTAGGAACTTATTTCCATATATGGTAAGTTTTTAAAGTCTATAATATTAATTAATCTTAGGAATTAGTAAATTAATTGTATAGTTTTAGAAACTCATTTCCATATAAGGTAATTTATAAGCTCAATTCCATTAATTAATATATAGATATATTTATGATTATTAGAACTACTTTTTAATTGAAAACATTTTTCAATGATTTATTTATTTAAGTTTAAACATTCTTTAATATTTTGCACTCCTCCCCTTACTTCAGAAAATAGTTTAGATTTACATATATTCATTGAATTTGGCTGGTCTTCATATCTGACATCTGGGTGATCTAGTTGTTAATCCAATCAGCTTCAGTGTTGATTCTAGTTCCTGTTCCATTGTTCTGGGATCCATATCACAGCTTTCTGATTTTTCCTCTTTATCTTCAATCCATAGGGTTGGTTCTGCTTTGTCTTGTCTTTCTTAATTTTCATCTTTTGGCATAGGCTCTGCAAATTTCCAATCTTCCAATTGCTGATGGACATGATTTACATGTCTTCTATATGATGTCCCATCCTTGACTTGGATGATTCTATTGTTTTTGATAGCATTTTCACAATTTCTCCTTTAACCATTTCTTTTGGATTATGTCTTGAACACAAACTCTGTTGCCTATTATATATATATATATGTTGTCTCTTTTCTGGTCCATTGTTTGTATTTTTCCATTTTTTTGGCCAGCTACATGTATTTTCCTAATAATTTCTTCTTGTACAGATTTTGTTCTTAGTTTATAAGTTTCTAGTTCTGTTTTTAAAACTATAATCTCTTTTTGAAATGATTCAACTCTTCTCAGCATCTGTCTTCTTATTGCCAATGCAGTTGGCTTAATATATAGCCTACTCTTCACAGATTTAAAATGCCTTTTGTTGGCATTATCTGTCATTTCTACCATTTTTGAATGAAAGGAAATTTACTAGTTTTATAGATGAACAGTTGCTCATTTTCTTGCAACTCTTTATTAAAGAAATCTGCTCTTATTATATAGGTGTGGGAGAGATGATAATCTGGACCAACTGATGAGTGCTGGTTCGGTATGAAAAATGTATATAGGTGATTATTGATCTTTCCTAAATGTGTGTGATCATGTGTATCAGTGATATTAGATAGTGTCAATAGTTGAAAGGTGCTTGAAAGTCTGAGTTCAAATCCCCTATATTTACAAGAGTACCTGTATTTCAAATATTACACATTAAGCCTGCATCCTGCCCTTTCCTCTTCTATGTAATTAAATGGATACAGTCATGAACATGAGGTGTCAAAGTGACTTGAGGTCAACATGGGCATGACAACAATATTGGCTTCAGTTGGAATTTGGGCTTTCCATCATCAGATTTTCAATGGTATGGATGGCTGAAGAGTTGGAGTAGATTGAAGCCTGCCCATTAAAATATGAAGATTTGCTATCTTAATATAAAAAGAGCACTGATTATATATATATATGTGAGAGATGATAATCTGGACCAACTGATGAGTGCTCGTTTAGCATGAAATGTGCATATTTGGTGATTATTTATCTTTTCTACATGTGTGTGATCATGTGTACCAGTGATATGAGATACTGTGGATAGTTGAAAGGTGCTTGAAAGTCTGAGTTTAAATTCCCTATATATTCAAAACCATATACAATATTTACAAAAAAATACGGCAGGTATTTAGTCTCCGATACAACCTTCAGCTATTCAAATCACTATAAAGGAAGTCATTTTGACATGAAAATAAAATATTGCAAGAGATAAAAAATAAATTTAACCAACTACTGGATACATAAAAACTTTTCACATATATAGAAATGGTATTGAAAATCTAATAGAATGAGCAAAAAGTTAAACAAGATTCTATTGAGATGTAAACAAAGAGTATTTATTGCACTTGAGAGAATCTGTGTTACTATTATCAATAGGCATTTAGCTATGTAGTAGAAATAGCTGAAACTAGGGAAAAAGTAAGCACACATTGATGTGCTAAATCAATGCCGGATTTTTTTAAACCATATTTTTTATTATTATCAAATATAAAAAACAGACATATGTCTATATTATTTTCAGAATACAGAGAATAAAAGGTATGTTATACAGTTTAAAATTTGTAACATATTTGCCTAGCAACAGTTTAAAATTAATTGATCGATTGCTTATGGAAAATGGATAACTTTAGTAATGTCATGTACAAGCAGGATTATAAAAAATGTAACATGTTCTGGATATTTAATTATATAAAAAAATATTAGATACGAACTGTTATTCACAAAACTTTTAAAATGGAATTGAAAGGTAAAAGTATAAAATTTAAATAATTTTATACTGCTAAGTTTAAAGCTAAAGGGAAATATAATGAAATGCAATTAATTTTAAGCTCAATATGACAGACTTTATAAATATATTTTTAGCATCTTAAACAAAAGTTTAAAAGTATAAAATGGCATAAAATGGTGCTGAACACATATTTAGAGGTAAACAAAAATCAATCTTCTAACTAGGAAATAAATATGTTAAATAACCTCAATATTACCACATATTCTTAAAAGATACAATAAAAGACAAATGACCCCCAAGGTACATTTCATGCTGAATCAGCACTCATTAGTTGGTTCAGGTCAATATCTCTCATATATATCCTTATTTAAATTACAAGGGTCACATTAACTCAACCTTCATATTTGACACCAGCCATTTTAGATCAATATAGTAATGACTATTATAAATCATTTACTAAACTAGAGATTGTCTCTAGCACAGATTTAAACTTCCAAACTCAATTTGATTTATTTATATGAATTTAAAAAGAATATGTGGTAATATTGAGGTTATTTAATATATTATAAAGATGTTACACATGGGAAAAAGAAATAGTATTAACTCCATGTGTTTAATTTTAAAAAATCAGATACATTAATATTTAATTAAGTTTTAATGTTTATATCTGTGCTAGAGATAATCTCTAGTTTAGTAAATGATTAATAATAATCATTACTATATTTATCTAAAGGGTATTGTCATATCTGACCTTGCCTTTAGAAGTGGACTATTTCAGATTCCTGGCTAGCATCCAGTTGCTATCCAAAGGAATTAAATCCTTCACTGGGGGTCATGCACCAGTAAGGTAGGGGATCTGCCATTAAATAGTCAGCCTTTTAAAGGCAAGGCAGAGAGGGAGCAATTACTTCTGTAAACCTGAATGACTGAACATGCTCTCCAATAAACCCCCTGCTGTCAGCAAGGGTAGTCTCTCTACTCATTATTGCAACATCCACACAGTGAGGCAAGTCCACTTATGGACTGGAAACTGCTACGTTCATATTCGACTTGAGGCAAGCTAAGCCTAACCAAACATAACAGGTATGGTGTCAAAAATGTGGGTTGAGTTAATTTAACAGTTGTAATTCAAAATATAATTGGGAATAAATCTATAGAAAGATTGAAATACGCTTAGAACAATAGAATTATTTTGTAAAAAAAAAAATCAATTTGTCCAGAAAACTTAAAAGATGTTTCTATCTTGTCTCTGTTAGTTCAATGTGATGCTATTTTAAGTAGGTATTTAAATAAATTATTGTGATGTGATGAAGTAAATAGTTAGTTATACTATGAACTAATATCTGGATGATGATTTAAGAAAATTAATAGAAACAGTATGAAATTAATTTTAAATAGATAAATAAGAGTAATATTTTTAATTTCTGATACTATAAATATGAGTGTGATGTTAATCATTTTTTGGTAAATTCATATAGAATAGTAATTAGTGTAACAACAACTGGCTATCATTATATCCTAAGATTTGAATCAGAGTGGAATGAATCTTAACATTTTTCTGAACCATGATTTTTCCATTCCATTATCTGATACCTAGAAGAGTATCAATGCATTGACTAAAAGTAAGACATGATTCCATAATGATGTATATGTTACTACTGATATGGATGAGATGCCAGAATCCTATGACCTTAAGATTATGGTTATCTTTACTTTAAAGAAATGTCCTATATGAAAAGGATTAAAGTAATTAAAATTAAACCAAGTGAAAGTAAAAGAAAATAGTCATAATTGGAATAAACTGTAAATTGCAGGAAAGCGTAAACGGAGGACTTTATGTTTATAATTAATTATATGTTGAACTATTTCCATCACTTATCATTAAATGTTGAATGTCTAGAAAATTTTAATCTCTATTTGAACTTTTCAAATACAAACAACTTTTTAGTAATAACACATAATTAGACAACACAGGCTAGTAAAGTGAACAATGTTTTGAGTACTATTATTCTTCATTCTTCTTTGGGTATAGCTGGCCTGACCAGTACCATTATTAGCATAGGAGTCAAACTTACACCTTTATAATCTCTAATATATTTAGAGTACTATTATTCTCCACTTTTCTTCAGGTGTTGCTGGCCTGACCAGTGACAGTATTAGCCTAGGAATCAAACTTACACCTTTAGACTCTCAAATATCAAATTTTAAGGTTTGGTTAGTTAGAGTGTTGCCTTAAAATTCAATAGTCAAGAATATAAAGGTGTAAGTTTGACTCTTATGCTAATACTGTCGCTGGTCAGACCAGCAACACCTGAAGAAGAGCTGAGAATAATATCACCCAAAACATTGTGCAATTTACTATTTTGGGTTGTCTGTTTATATGTTATTACTAAAAATTGTTTGTAATTGGAAAGTTTAAATAAAGTTTCAAATTTTCTAGACATTCAACATTTAATAATAGATAATGAAAAATTCAGCAAGTTATCTCATCGAATATACCATCACCACAACTCTTCAGGTTAATTGTTAAATGTCTTGAGAAAAATTCAAAATTTGTTTAAAATTATCAAATATATTCAGTTATCAGTAATTTCACACAAGTTATTTTCAAACTGGCTGCATTTAATTTATCACAGTTTTATAATGTTCCCATAGGTACAATAATAGCTGTATATCAAAGTTTCCTTTGATACCAACCTAAATCACTTTTGATTTATAGATGATGATGATCTATTAATGATTAAAGACGATAATAGTTACTTAATGTTACTCTATTTTAAAATTTGACTCTCCTTCCTTTTCTCAATGTACACTATATTTTTAAGGACTTTTTGCTATATTGAACTTACATCTGTGTTGAATTTGTTCATAATTTGTTGCATTTATTAATAATGTGTCTTTAATAAATTTTATAATAATATTAGCACAAGTAATTTCAATTTCTCAATTTTTTTTTTAAAATATACGGATGAAAAGCTTCCAAAATCAATGAATATATAATATTTATGGGTGTGTGTGTTTATACGCTGGAAAAGAAGTAAAAATCAGTAAACGCCATTAGTGTAAAAATTCTTATTTATTTTTATTATTTGAGATGCAAAAACATATACTAATTGTTTTAGTGCTGTATATATGGGTGCTTGGATGTGTACATTCAAATATCAAATATATTTTAATTCTGTTATCATTAATTTATCACAAAAAATAGAATTTTTTTTAAAATATGGATATGGTCCCTATTTAGTCCACCAGGTGGTGCTAGATATTGTAAAATTTAATTTCCTGAGAGCTGGTAGTAGTGTCACTTGCTTTGAAAAATGACAGTATTTAGACACTAACTGTAGAACATTGTCAGCATAAACATGTCAATCATATTAACACCTGTAAATGATGCCCTCTTGTGAACGTCATCATCATCATCATATATAATCTTTTGTTTAAAGAAATAACTAAATTTGAATAAAAATAGGAATTTCAATTCTTTACCCAGAAAAATGTCTGTTTAATAAATAAATGTGATATCTGTTGAGACGTGATATCTCTTGTGTAATATATATTCACGCATGTCTCTATACATGTTTAAATTACTTTAACCAAATACAGGTTTAGTGATTCGCCAACAGGGTATTACAGTGGAGATAAACTGAATGTTATTTGCTAACTTCTTTAATATAATTTAGATTATCAAAAGAATATATATTGAATAATGTGCTTGAAGAGTTTGATCTATAGTAAATTTAAAAGAAGGTAAAATCTTATACATAGATAAATAGTAGGTGAAAAAGAAGATATATAAAGTTCTAACTGTAAACAGATACATAGATAAACAAGTACATACTCATCATATATATATAATTAAAAACTAGTCAACACTTAGACAATCCCAATAAAAATAACAATCAACAATTTCAAACTGTTGTCAAGGCAACCTCCTTTTAACAATACATATATATGCATGTTAAATTTGTGTTAAAGATAGATCTATCAATTAATAGTCAAGTCTATGGTCAAGAAAATAATTCAGTAATAGTAATAATCAATATCTTATATTATCCTCTTAATGAATTTCTTCTTTTATTTCATATTTAATATATGAATGGTTAATCACGTAATCTGGTTGTTTCTCAATTTCAAAGCAGAAATTTTCAAAATTGGTGGTAAATTTACTTTAAAATGTCTAAACTACATTCCTTGACACTTTTAGAAATATCAGTGTTTTTATTTAGTACTAACAAGAATGACTTTATGGTATAGTGGTCACAAGGGCCACGTGCTGATCTGGATTTTGAGTTCAGAGCAGGTGTGCCAATTTTTTGGATAATAAACAGGCTTAAGATTTTTTCTTAGATAGATATACCATAGCCAATCCACATTGCCATTCAATAGTGGCTGGTAAGGTCTATCAAATTATTTTTAGCTAATGGGTCAAGGTCCCAGGTTAAACTACATTGGTCAGATGATTGCATGATTGTAATATGATTCAACCTTTATGACTGATGATGAAATGTCCTACAAGTGCTGAATCCTAAGTTTTCCTTTATCATAGCAACAAAAAAAAGTTAAATTTTTCACACTAATTATTTTAATAATATTCAAAAAATTTCTAACAAATGGTATAGAGCTACCATAAAATTTTTTAAAGTCAGTCTAAGATTTCTAAAAGATGTTGGATTTTTTATTTGCAAAAAAAGTATGAGGTGTGATAATTTAATTCCTGGAATGGCCATGAGATGTCACTCATGATTTAATTGCATCAAAATTACATGAGTATTGAACTTTCATATTTGGACATGTTTAAACTAACGTGTAAATTTTAAGCTGATAGAGCTGGTTGTTTGTTAGTTATTGAGATGATAACAAATATCCATGTGTACACTTTGGCATAAAATGATCATAATGCATACATTGTGAGAGACTTTTTGGCCAAAAAATTAATTACATACCTAGATCATTCTGCCTATTCAACTGATTTAGCTTTGTGATTTTTGGTTATTTTCAAAATTAAAAACTGCATTGAAAAGAAGATTTTATACTAAACCAATATCCAAAAGAATGTGAGACAGTTGCTCAATAATATTCCTGAAAATGAATTCCAGATATGCTTCCCAAAATGGGAACATTATTTTAATCAGTGTATAGATGCACAAGGAGACTATTTGGAAGGTAATTAGCCTCTTAGTGTACATTTTCACATGTATATTTTATGAAGATGCATTCTAGGAATTAAATTTTCACACCTCTATGAGTGGCTATTTTCAACCATTATCATTACCCGATGATATCAGTTCAGTTTTTTTTATTGTAATCATTATAAGAAGAAAATAATTAATTATCTTACCTGTCTTACAACTTCATAAAAACAGGTATAATTTACAACTAATATTTTATATACAACTTAGATTCTATTTATTAAATCTTAAAATGAGAACTTAGTCCTCACGATGATTACTGAATGTAATTACAAGAAAGACTGCAATGAATGTTTTATCTTTTGTTATCAATTGTACGACCTACACAATACCTTTATAAATCTTCTTTATATATATGTTCTTTAAAACTTATCTTGAATTTAAAATGTTAAAGTACAGTGATTTATCTACTCATATTTATTTATTTTGATTCAGTTATAATATCAAACTGGACTACCATTATGGTTTGGATGTGGATTATGACAAGGCATTTGATTCTATAAGCATTCTTACAATGATTAAAGCATTGGATAATCAAGATACAAATCCAAGGTACTGTCATATTCTGAAGAATATTTATCAAAATATTACAGCATTAATTAGATTTTATAATGATCTAAGAAGATTAACATTGATAAGAGTGAATAACAGATTGATTCCATACCTCCAAAACGTTTTATAGCAGTTTTACAAAAAATATTTTAGGGATTAAAATGGGAAGCTAAGGGAGTAAAAGTAAGACTTTGCAAATGATGAGGTTGTTTTTGCAAATAATGCTTCAGAAACCAGATGAAGCTAAGAAAGTAGGAGTAAGATAATGCCAAAAAGTAATGTTCGATGAAAAATTTTTCAAAAGAAGAAAATGAAGATTGATAATCATGGATTACAAGCAGAAACTACAGATAATTAGATCTATTATTAATGCAAACAGAAATATAATGAATGAAATTAATCATAGAATTAGATTTGGGTGGAGTGCATTTGGTTGAAATAGTATTGAAAGGAAATATGTCTATGTGCCTGAAAAAGGTCTTTAATAAATGACTTTTCTCAGCTCTTAATAATGGATCTGAGGCCTGGTTATTTTGTAAAATAGCAATATACAGATTTTAGACTTCTTGAAGAAGTTTGGAGAAATATATGTTAGGAATAACAAGGAGAAGTCAGAAATAAAATATATGGATGAGAGAATAAACAGGTGTTGATAACATCATTGAAAAAAATTAAGAGACTGCGGAGTTGGGCTGGATATATTGCTAGAAATTTTTTTATAAAAGATGGACTCCAATTGAAATCTTAAACTGTATTCCAAGAGATTATAAAACATCTAGAAAGCAACTACATGGGCAATGGATGAATGAAATAAGAAAGGGTACTGAAATAAAATATAAAAGAAAGGCTAGAGATCAGAGAAACTGAGTTAAACTTGGAGTGACTTTTATTTTTCAGTGGATCAATATAGATTGAATATGATATATATATATATAGGAAAGTGTGTGTCAATTTTCCAGCATGTGCGAAGAATAGTTCCTTCCATAATTTTTCATATATATAAAATTGCTTTATTATTAATTATTATATATACACACCCATATATATATATATATATAATATTTAAATACAGGTATAATTTATATCCCTGAAATTTAGATGTAATTATAGGGAATTTGAACCCAGACTTTTAAGCTCTCTACAGTTATCCAATCTATCTCATATAACCAATACACATGACCACACACATGTGAAAAAAATAAATGATCTCCAATATATGTATTTCTTGCTGAATCAGCACCCATCTGTTGGTCCAGATCAAATATTCCAAATACATTCAACTGTTAGTAATAGTGCATAGGTTAATATGTGGTGACAGTTCAAGAGGTATTATTCTCCTCTCTTCTTCAGGTACTGCCTGGCCTGACTAGTACCAGTACTAGCATGGGAATTGAACCTGGATCTTTAGAGTGTTACTTTAAAATTCAATACTCAAGAATCTAAGAATCCAGGTTCGATTCCCATGCTGGTACTAGTCAGGTCAGCAACATCTGAAGAAGAGAAAAGAATAATATCTCCCAAAACGACCTGTGGACTAATACTAACAGTTGAATGTAATTAGATTATTTAAATAAAGTTAATTTTTTTTTAAGGCATTCAATACTTAATATTAGATAATGGAAATAATCCAATATATGAATACAAATAACATATTCTACTCTTGCAGGCTACATAAGTTGATAAATAGTAATCGGTATAAAAAACAGACTAATTCCTTACAATCCTTTTTATTTTTTTAAAAATACAAATTCTATTCAGATGCATTGAAGAAATAAACAATTGTATCTATAATAGAATAATATTATGACTTTTTATATTAATAAATATTTGCAATTTTTTATAATAATGTCTGTTACAAACATATGATTATAATTAATATTCAAAATAACTTCACAATTTTATTATCTGAAGTAGAAACTTTTCTTAGACAAATGTAATTCGACTTCGAACCGCTTAATGGTGTAATAAGAAAAGCTTAGAATTTACGTGTTTTAGATGAAACTTGGCGTAGATAACCCTTAGTGCTTTCGAATCCTATTTATGGTCTTATTTTCATAACACTGATTGTTGAATAGGAGAATGGATATAAATTTAATATAAGTTCATTTAAATTTATTCAAAGTTATGTGATAAACTAATGATCAGCTTTTCAAGCTAATGCACATGCGCTTTATGAATCTTAATAATAAATGAATATTCTCATTTTCAACACAAGATAAAGTTTTTGTGAAAGAGTAGAATGAATCCACCTATTCTTTCAACCCAAATGCTTAAGTATGGCAAATCTTAAGTACTGGAAATGAGAGCATGAAGATATTAACCAATCACTTTAAATTACTTTTACTATGTCTGATGTATCGTAAATTCTAGTAAATTTCGCAGGCGTTATTCATTCAGACATAGTAAAAGTAATTTAAAGTGATTGGTTAATATCTTCACACTCTCATTTCCAGTACTTAAGATTTGCCCATACTTAAGTATTTGGGTTGAAAGAATAGGTGGATTCATTCTATTCTTTCACAAAGATTTTATCTTGTGTTGTGAATGAGAGTATTCTTTTATTATTAAGATTCATAAAGCGCATGTGCGTTAGCTTGAAAAGCTGATCATTAGTTTATTACAATTCATAAACATCGCACTATTATAAAATAAATATCTCAAAGTTATGTGACAAATTAGGTAGCCCATTTTTTTGAGGGGGAAACAGAATTCCCTTTTGTTTATGGAATTGAATTTGTTGGCTATACGCCATGTCTTCTTGATTTTGTGCTTGGCATCATAACAAACTTGTACTATATCTATACCCACCCTCCTACTCAATAATCAGTGTTATGAATATGAACCATAAGTTTCAAAAGTGCTAAGATTAATCTAAAATATGTAAATTCTAAGCTTTTTTTTTTATCATAGTGTCAAAGTGCTTGAAAATGAAATTCACAGTTTTTTTATATATGTGAGTGCATTTCTCAATGAATTATCTGTCATCAGCCTAAAAGTTTATATTCCTTTTTTGGAGGGAAAATGATAATATTCTAATTATTATCAAGAGTGTAATGAAGTGCATATTATAAAAACATACATTTTTTTTAAAGCCGATAAACATCAGGTGATCACCATTCCTTATGCTGTCTGGGGATGTTGGATGAGGAGGCACTAGATGGGGATTTTATGCACAAGCCTTCTGGCATCCATTGATTACTCTGACTTGCACTGAGTGGCAATACGTATAGAGAGTTTTTGCCTGTTTTATTAATTATTATTTTTTTGTTATCTGGACAATTGCTTAATTTCCCGTTGTGTAAAAATTAAATAGCAAATGTTTTTCTCATTCCATGTTAGGCTTTGTTGATTTATTTCCAAAAGAAAAGTATATCTTCAAATTCCTATAAGAAATTATTTCTATCAGTGTTTACAATTCTGCCACTAATTTTCTTGGCATACTAATTAGAGCATTATGTATTTAAACATGAATAGGGGAATTACCACGTTGTGTTGATAGTGTTAATTTTATAAGCATCATCTCAGAATTAACAATAAGATTTTAAAAGCATTTATTAAAGGAAATCTGGCACTTCACAGTCCATGGTGTCTCATAACATATACAATTATATCTAAGATTAAGGAAGAAATAAGTAACTCATACTCTGGATGTTACAGAACACTATCTAATAGCTTGTTAAGGTTTGTGACACAACTGTGCAATAAAAAATCCCCACTTGTTTTAATTTTTTTATCTACCAACAAATAAAATCATCTTTAATACACTTGTGAATTGTATTAACATCAACCCAAGTTCTTATTTTCTGCCCTCATACAATAACTTGATGCACTCAAAAAAGAAAAAAACATATGATTCTAAAGGAGGTTAAATTATTTTCTTATGGATTTAAGTTTGGTAATTGAAGTCTACATAATATATACTCCAATGATATTAAATCAGCTGAAAAAGGGCCAATTCAGAAGGTTCTTAGATCTATAAAGCAAACAGCTTTGAATTTATATGCAAACCTAATCATATAATATGTAAAAAGAAATAAACCTTTGGTCATATATTCTTCATGAATGTACATGCATTCACTCATAAGCATCAGTTTAAAAAGCATAAGTGAAACACCTGTTAGGGCTTATTGTTACATAAGCCAACTTTTGTTCACCATGCTGAAATCAGGAATTTAACCTAAATAGACTACTTATTACAGCAAACTTAATCACGAGAAACTGATTAATAATTTAATATTCGATTCTTGGATGATTCCATATTGACAGAATAAGTTAGATATTTAAACATGTTACTTTTAGAAAGAAATTTATTATACTATATTTACAATGATTAAACAGATTTGCTTTGACTCTTAATGTTTCAACCCATTATAACATTTATATTGGTTATAACATTTTGTCCTTGTAAAAAGTTCATGTCTTATAGATTAGACATTTTGGTACTGTGGGTTTGGCTGTTGGCTTTGTTGTTGTTTTATGATTGTTTTGTAATCCTGTGTTTATTTGCACTTGTATGGCCAAATTTATCAAGTTCTGTGTTATGGATTGTGTTAACTCATTGTGTGTGATTTAGCATATCGAGTAGATTCCACATCTCTTCTATTATGTTAAATCATGAGATTTTGCATTTGAGATTTTTTTATAAACTGAACTATATAAATCATTTATATATTTTATGGTCACAAGTGGTTGATTAGAGCAAGATCTGGCAAAAAGCCAAAGTGTGTATTGGCTATTATTTTGGCAATACAAGTAATAAGTAAAAAAATACCCACAATTTTCTTATGAAGAACTACACATTAATTCATAAAAGTAATAAAAATAACAAATCCTATTGTTATCTCACTTTACATATTCTTATTTATTTATAAAAAGATTGACTCTGTTTACATATAATTCATCATCTTTTACTTATGTTTTCTGATTTTGAAGTTTAGTCATTTTTTTGTTTTATTACATATTTTTTATATTCTTTTTATATGAAAGAATAGTATTACAAATATCTTGCCATATATTATTTTTCTTTATTAGTTCTTATTTTTCATTTATAATAGGAAGTTTTATTTATATCTATCTATCTATCTATCTATCTATCTATCTATCTATCTATCTATCTATCTATCTATCTATCTATCTATCTATCTATCTATCTATCTATCTATCTATCTATATATCTATCTATCTATCTATCTATATATATATGTAAGTAAAGGGACTTGAACTTAGGATTTTTCAGTCTATATTCATCTTTGATTCTATCACAAGCAAACAATACTCATGACAACATACATATGTAAAAGATAGATGCTGTCCAATATACATATTTCATGCAGAACTAGGAATTATCAATTTGGTCCAGAACATAATTGCTCACACATATATACAATCAGTGCTTGGTTTATATTAAGATAGCAATTTCTGCAACTTTAATCAACAGGCTTCAATCTTTTCATCCTTCCAACTATTCAACCATCCATTTTATTGAAAAAGTGGTGATGGAATGTTCAAAGCCCTTGGTGGATTTGATATTGTAGTCATATCCATGTAGACATTATGTCAATCTAATTCCTCATTTTATCAGACCATTACATATCCATACATAATAACAGAAGAGGTAAGGGCTGAACTTGTAATATATTTACAAGACAAAATGTAATTTGCTTATATTAAATATTTTATATATGCAATAGAGGGAATTGAACTTAGGATTTTTCAATCCTATTCATCTTCCACTTTATCTCAAGTAAAATGAGAGGTTAGATTGACACAATGTCTACATGGTAAGACTACAATATCAAATCCAGTAAGGGCTTTGGACATTCCATTATTGGTTTTTCAATGAAATGGATGGTTGGATAGTTGGAAGGGTGGGGAAATTGAAGCCTGTCCATTAAGGTTTAAGGAATTAATATCTTAATATGCACTGATTGTATATATGTGTGAGAGATTATGAGCTGACCCAATTGATGAGTGCTAATTTTGCACAAAATACAATCTTGTAGTAAACCATGACTTTGGAAAGCTGTTTTGCTTGTGATTGCAGATCGTTTTAATTTGTCTAGTATCTTTGATATGTGGGATATACTACAATACCCATCATAATTTTTTCTGAAAGTTTTTTTTGTTGTTGAATCACAGTTTGTTAAATAATAACTGATAGATATTCAATCTTCTTGAAAGGTTTTCCTATTTTCGGCTTTTCTCTTCTAAATCACTGGTTTCTGTTTAAATTTTTTTAATTCTATTTCACTGTAATAATATATATCAATTTTTTTGTGTTTTTGTTATACTTGGGTGTATATGCTGAATATTTTTCAGTATTCACAAAAAAATATAAATTTTTAAAAAACTTTAAAACATTAGTAAATGCTTGACTTAGTTATCCAATCATGATAGAAATATAAAAAGGGAAGTTATCCTATCACTATGAAACAGAGGAAAAATATTTTTTCAGAAAAAGTTCAACATAAAATAAACTCTCTAGTGAAGAATTAATCTTAGTTAAAAACAAACTTAAATAGATAATAAAAAAGACTTCAAATGGAAAAAAACAATATAATATTGGAGTTGACAAAGATTACTAGGATAATCGAAAGTGCTCCTAAGTGGATAAAAATTTTAATTATTTAATTACTGTATTTACAAATATATTGCTTTGAAAAAATACCGATATTGAATAATAATATTAATATACCCATATATATCAGACATGCTAAAAAAATTAAAGAAAATCTGCAGTCAATATATAATTGGAACTACAAAAATTAAACTTAAAATGCTCAAAAACAAAAATTGTATCTTTGAAATACCATGCAAATGTGGAAGAACATATATTGGTGAAACTAGATGCCCTATTAAAACTTAATTATAAACACATAAACCAATAAGGGGAAGGATAGATGGAGCTAAAGTATGATATTATATGTGTACACAAATATGTTACCTTGGAAAAATATAATATTAGACAGAGAAGAAAAAATCTAAAAAAATAAAGAAAAAGCTCATATAACAATGGCAAATAACTATAAAAAAATGATAATCCATAATATTGGAAAAACATTCATTAACGTTGCTTATAAAAGGAATGAAGGAATCAGAAGAATTCTCATTGCTTATAAAATAACCTATTTGGTTAAAGTGTTATTTTAAAAAAAAGGCATATGGTATTATTGCTAAGTTTGAGTGTCAGACTTAGAGTGCCAAAATTGATCCTGGGATCCCCTGATCCCAAGTTGGGTGCTCTACCAATTATGTTAAACTGCCCATGATTAAAAACATATAGCTACATTGCCCAGGAATTCATAAGAAAGTTTGAGTGCCAGACCTGTGACCCAGAATTGATCCTGAAGACCTTCCAATCCCAAGTCGAACCTTCTACCAATGGTGTCAAACCATGTAATGTAGTCATTTTAAATTCACTATTTAGGAATCAAACATATCAATTTTACCCATACCAATTTTCTCAACAGCCAATCCTGCAATATGTAAAGAAGAGAGAAGATTGATACCATTCAAAATATTGTATAGTTTGATGTATTTAGAAGAATATAAATAAAGTTTGGATTTTTAAAAAAAATATTTAACAATTCAGTTAGATAAGTCCGATATGTATCTATTTTTCACCATATATTATATATTAACCTTTCTGTTTGAAGGCAAATGAAGATATAAGTCTATCATGAGCAAGTCATCAAATATGATAGTTTACCATTGCTTGACAGTCTTTTTAACATAATTTATTCTGTAATTGAAAACAATTTTTGTAATAACAGTATGCAAACGTTTTGAACATTGGCTTAAAAAAAAATTCTATGTTAATTTTCTAAGGCTAGGTGAGTGTGCTTTCAGCCAGTAAAGCCAGAATGATGGCACTCATTAACTGTAGGAAGCACTCGACCTAATAAAAGTCAGCATTGTATGTATCAAACATGACAACAGAAAGCAAAAGGTGAAAGAGGTGTGGTTTATTTCTATCAATCTCCAAGCAATCTACAAAAAAAGAGGGTGCAGTTATCTAAAAAATGGAATATTTGTGTTCTAATTAAATTCTACATGCTTCCCGCAATACATATGTGCTATGATTCTGGATTTACTGGTCCAAAGCGCACTCATCATATCTTAAAAAATCAACATAGAATAAACTTTTCTTAAGCCAATCTTCAAAACATTTGTATAATATTATAATTTATTCTGACAACTTAATATTTAGACCTATACCATAAATTTTGATCAGTTCTCTATATCTTTAAGATGAACAATAAATACATTTCATATTTTAAGGTAGGGGAAAGGGTTGTTGTTATGTTAAATATATGAATAGGTAAAGATTATTTATGTTTATCTACAAATGTTTGGCCCTGATCACTCTTTGACCATGTACAATATCCAAATTTGCTAGGCAACCTTTCAATAACAGCTCAATTTTCTAGGTAACTACTGAAAAAAAACATTAGATATTTCTTACCTATGGACATATTTGTCATATATATATTAATAATTAATTCTAATATTCTCATGGATAAATGATGAATTCAAAGTATTATTTCTGGGAGATTCCATGTAATAAAAATATAATAGCTAAATAGCTGATGTTTCAGTACAATAACAAGTCCTTTCCCCAGAGCTTCTTCTTTCTCAAATCATAAGAATATGTGTGGTGAGATTTAAAATCGTTATTTTTTCTTTTGTTATTTTCTCCTCATTCTCAAATCCTATTGGTTGAGAAGTTTTAAAAAATATTTTATTCTCCAATAGCTTTTTCCAAATATTGTTAATTTACGTTAATTCACACTTTTCATTTATGGTCTTGCACCTTTTAAAAATCTCTATAGCTTCCCTTAGCAATCTCTGGTTATATTGTTCATTTTAAACCAGAATATGTGTTTTATTAAAATTAATGTTATGGTTAGTTAATTTAATGTGTGACTGATGAATTAGATTTTTTTCTAACTGCCCAAATGTGTTCTTTTATGTTTATTCTATGATTGATCTGTCCAATGTATGAATGTAAACAAACTCCACATGGACTTTCATATATACCATGACATTCCAAAGGAATTTTCTCTTTAGGGTATGGAAATGCTTCATTAATTTTTTTAAATGTATATATAACGTTGTTACAATATGTACGAATGCTTGAAGCATTTTTTATAACAACTTTTGCCATTTTTTTTACAAATTACATTTATGGTATCGAAGTAGAAAAAAATCATTATTAATTAATAATTGAATTATATTGGTTTAAGATTTTTACAAATACAATAAATCATTATTATTTAGAGCAGTTTATATTTGATACGAATAGGCTAAAAATCATTTATGTTACAAAATATCTATAAATGTTTGGCCCCGATCAATCTTTGACAATGTACGATACCCAAATTTGTTAGTTAACCTTTCAATAACAGCTCAGTTTCTTTTCATCAGATCAATACTGAAAAAAACATTAGATATTTCTTACCCATGAAAATATTGATGTCATATGTATATAACATTACAATATCTATGAATACTTAAAACTTTTTTTATAACAACTTTTGCAATCTTTTTTACGAATTACATTTATTGCAATGGAGTAGAAAAATCAATATTTAATAATAATTGAATTATATTGCTTTAAACTTTACGAATACAATTGGTCATTATAATTTAGATGCAGTTTATATATGATGCGCTTCAAAAAAAATTTGGTTTGAGAAAATCAAAAATAGAATTTTTTTTTGTATAAAGAGTAATAATAGTCAATATCAGAAAGAATTCATAAAAAAAATTAACCTATCATCGTTTACTTTTTTACTTCATTTATTTGTGTGGATTTTATAAATTAAATTGCTTAGAAATTTTATAAATAAAATATTAAAATTATAAAGATAATCAGATCTATTTATTTAAAAAATAAATAAATAGAGGCAGAAAATTGTTCATGTCATACGTTGATATCAAACTCCCCCAACCCCAATTACGATTATTTGCTTCAGAACAACGTCATTTTTGAAGGGTTGTGTATATTTCTACAAAAAATAAAACTTCTCACAACACTATTCTTTTCTTTATGAATTTTCAATAATTGTAAGAAAAAACAATCAGCTAGATCCTACTGGCAGAGGACATATACCAACTATTGATGTCTAGAGATAATATGATTTATGACTTTCTCAGTGCTTTCAAAATACATGATTTTATTTTTATTTTGAACCACAGTTGTAAAGATAATTTAAGTACTACCTATAGTTCCTTCAATGAATTTTTTGAATCTATAAACTCACTTTTTAGAA
Organism: Epiperipatus broadwayi; assembly: GCA_028023455.1. NCBI lineage: Eukaryota > Metazoa > Onychophora > Udeonychophora > Euonychophora > Peripatidae > Epiperipatus > Epiperipatus broadwayi. The sequence continues at coordinate 2,702,033 of JAQFVV010000166.1, forward strand.
AGGAAATAAGTATGCATTTATTATTATTTTCAATTAAAGAATTATTCAGCTATGACACTTCATTCTAACCAAATATGGAAATATACTCAAACAGTTAATGTCATTAATCCAGATATCTATTATTGTAATATTATCCAAACAAAATTTATGAGATGATCTTTGGCTTTTGTAAGTAAATTAGTTTTTGCCCACATTTATAAAAGAAATTAAAGAGAAAAAAAGTTCAATAATAATTAAATTAATAAGTCTAATTGCAATGAGCTAATTTTTTCTATCTCAGCATAATTAAGATTTACAGTGAAAGATGGTAAAAGACCTTTTTTAAAAAAAAAAAAAATACGCAATTCAAAAAAAGAAAAAATTTTGGAATCAGGAATTTCAAATTAAAGGTGCTTTATCAATATTACCCTTGTCTGTGCAATTGTTATCATATGATGAAAGCTAAGTAATATGTGTCAAGTATTGGTAGCCGAGTGGTTAGCACAGATGCCTTACAAGCAGTTGTCCCAGGTTTGCTTCCCGGCGATGCTTTGACACATGAAAAAAAAAGGTAAGTAATATGTTTCACTTAATTGTTTTACACATTATTATTTCAGTAATAATTTCTTAAGTAAATTTTTTTAGTAAATATTAAAATAGTAATTGCATTATTAATTAAGTGCTTAAATATAAAGGCCACCATTATGAAACAATGATGTTCATTATAAGTAGGCTATTAAAAGTGAATATGGCTTCATTCCTCATGAGTTGATAAGAAGTTCAAGCGCCAGACCTCTGAGCACCAGAATCAACCCTGCATTTCCCCGATACCAAGTCCGATACTTTACAAACAGTGCCAAATCACATAGAGCAAAAAAAAAAACATTATGGCTTTATTAGTCAGAGGTTCATAAGAAATTTGAGTGCCAGAATCAATCCTGGTTCTCCCAATAACAAGACAGACATTCTACCAAGTGTGCCAAACTACACAGGGTATTACAGAAAATAAATGCTGGATAACAGAATTATTCATAACAATCAGTCAACACTTAGACAATCCCAATATTAATAACAATCAACAATCTCAATCTGTTGCCAAGGCAACCCCCTTTTAACAATAAAGGTGGAATCCCACCTTTATTTGTGGTGCAATATATTTATGTAGACATTAAAGATTGCAACTTGTACACAGAAACTGAAATTATTTATACAAAGAAGTTTAAATAAACCTAATTAAACAGGTAAATATAACCTGTACTGAATGCAGACTAATAAATAGTCAATTATAACATTCAAACTGCAATTACAACTTTCAAATTGCCCTTCAATAATGTATTTCTTAAATATTAAGTGTAATAACATTAAAGGTTAAATAGGTCTATAATTAAATTCATATAAATCATTCACCACTTAGACAATCCCAATATCAATCAACAATCTCAATGTGTTGTAATGACATTAAGAAAAAACTTATTTGACAATGACCTTAATTTTGAATGAAATATTCTCTTAAGTTGTTAATATGAATTCATAAAGTAAAGCTACAATATTCAAACTTGGATGAACTTTTTAAGATATCTTAAATGAGCTCTGTATAAATAATTTTTTTAATAGTAAAAACATTTGTTATTTATGCTGACACATAGTTTGTTTAATTTTTTAAATTTTATTAACATGTACGCTATTAAGTGTTTCTTGACAAACAAGCAACAAACCTATACTTTCTTACAGTATTTTTATCTTTACTATTAAATTTTTTTTTTTTTTTACGAGGTATTGATAACCTGAGTTGGACATATTGGTATCAATATGTCAGTCATAAAAGAAATCATAATAATCTTTGGCCTCTGATGAGAGAAATGTAAATATATATGAGAACACCAATTCCAAGGTTTACCTCTAGATCTTTATTTACTAAGGCAATAAATCTCAAGAATATGCGATTGAAAATACGATGGTAGGACCTCTACAGGTCTTAACCACAAGCTTATGCAAGCTTGTGGTTAAGACCTGTAGAGGTCCCTATCTTCGCATTTTCAAGAGCATATTCTTGAGGTTTATTGCCTTAGTAAATATTACTTAATCAATATGCGTTAAGTAAATTTATAATTACAACTTTAGATCTTTAATGAATTTGATAAGGAACTAGCAAATAGAATATTATTAAATTTGTGGAACCTGAATGCAGCCTGATATAATTGCATTAATGGTGTAAGTTTGTTGATATACATATAATGTACGAATTTTTTCTAACTAACGTTATCTGCTTAACATTTTAAAAATATAAAAAACATTTAAAAATAAGTCTAATGGGATAAGAAATAGTTTAATTCTAGTTTTACAAATGTTAATTTAATTTTACTGCTAACTTCATAAATCAAGATCTAACTGTCATAAAGATTAATCTACGAAATTAATCTATTCTTGTCATATTTGAAATATTTATTTCTGCATTGAACAAATATGTGAGAAAGAAACACGTCATTGCAAATATAACAACAAAATCAATTTACATTTTATAAAACTGTCACTGATTTTTTGCATATATAAATACATTTATAAAGTTAATTACAAGTAATTAATTTGAAATAATGAGCTTAGATTGAGAATATATTGTTAAGATCAGAGTTGTATTTATTTTTTATTTTTTACGTTCTGTAACGTAATTAATTGCCTCTTTCTTACAAATTGTTGTCAGATCAGAGTCAATACATTTATAAATAAAGATAATAATAAAAAAAAACATTTACAAAATAAAGTAATGGTTTTTCAAATATGAAATATTTTAAATTTTCATTATTTATATGATATATATATAGTGAGATGTTTTAATCATATCGGCAAAACAACATTTGGTGGCCCGTTTCATCTCTACACAAAACAAGAAGTACATAACTGACTCCCAAATACAATGTACGACTGAATTACGCACGTCCATTAACAAGATAATTATAAATAAATTTAAAATAATTAAAATAAATGTACATAAAAGATAAAGCGTCAGTAATTCCTTCCCTAATTAATCAACACCTTATGCATGTAATTATTTGCCTACCTTATCACAACAACATTGTATATATGTATGTGTCTGACATAAAGATTAAAAAAGTACTTTTACTTAAAGTAATTATATCTATATCATGTTAAATTTAATCAAAAATCTGGGTAAACTACATTTAGATAATTGTGAAGAAATAATTCTCTTCCAGTTGTTCATATAAAAATTAGTATTAACGTTCAACAAGTTGACATCTATCTCTGATAATCACATGAATGACATTTTACATATTCATAAATGGTTTATCACATACATACTAGTAATAATTTAATAATAATTTATGATTGCTAACTCCTGCACACATTGAAGTAATATTATTTATTGACCCAACTGGGATGGACTGTCGCTAACTGCATATTATATCATCACTGCCCAGAATAGATATTAATAGAACACTAAGCATAATAAAAGAAATAGAAAAAAGATAATGAAAAATGAGATACAAATTTTTCTTATAATATTTGAATACAAGTATCATATATATACTGAACTTTAGATGTAATTAAAAAGGATTTGAACCCAGACGTTTAAGCTTCCTTCAGCTATCCACTCCATCCTATATAACCGATACACATAACAACATACATGTGAAAAAGATAAATGATCTCCAATATACATATGTGTATCAATTATATAAGGTGGAACAAATAACTGAAGGGAGTTTAAAACTCTGTGTTCAAATTCTTTTTAATTACATCTAAAGTCAGAATAGTTTGAGCTTAAATGAAAGAATAAAGGTACACAAAAGTAGGGTTAGAAATTAATATCTTAGTTCTGCTTTATATATGCATGAAAAAGAACAGGCTACATTATTAATTTTGATGAGGCTAAGATTGTTTTATTTGAGAGAAATGAAATAAAAAGAAGAATTAAAGAATCTTTATTATTAAAAATTTATGATTCTGAAGCAATTAGTTTATTTAAAAGTTCTTTTAATATTAAGAGTGTATGGGATGTAAGTGGAATTGTGGGTAATGTTTAATTTAAATATATTGTTATTTGTAATTCTTTACACTTAAAAAGTCAGTCTGCTTGTATCAGTGAAACCATTGGTTATATTTTAGAGTTTATAGTTTTTTGGATAGTCTGACTGAGTTGTGATTTTTGGATAATTTTGATTATTTTATTGATTAGTTTAGCATTAGGCTTTTAATGATTACATTTGATGAGAAAGTTCAGTATATACATTATACTTGTATTCAAATATTACAGATTCAACGTGAATTCTGGCCATCCCTTTTCTATGTATTTAAATGAACATATTAAAGTCCTATTTATGAGGGATCAGACTCTTTGACAATAATATTGGCATTAATAAGGACTTTGAGCATTCCATCATGGATCACTGAAGTGTTTAAAAGTGGAAAATATTGAAACCTGTTCATTAAAGTTTGAAAATTTGCTATCTTAATATAAACTAAGCACTGATTATATATGTGTGTAGGAGATGATGATCTGGACCCACTGATGAGTGCTGGTTCCGCACGCAATACATATATTGAAGATCATTTATCTTTTCCACATGTATGTGGTTATGTGTATTGGTTACATAAGATGGAGTAAATAGCTAAAGAAAGCAAATAGTGAAGATGAGCCTATAGATTTCAATATATTGAGATATACAAAATTACTATTTAAAATTCAAATTATTACATTGATTTACAAAATTACAATTCAAGTTATTACTATGGTTTACATATATATGCACACAGATGCACGATTTATAATATACAATTAATATATTTATCACAATAAAATTATTAAAGATTATTTTTATTTAATTCTCTTTGCTGAATATAGACTTTTTCTTTAAAACAAGAACTACCAATTTTTGACAGTTAATTGATTTAAAATGTCTTTCTTTTTCCTAGTCTAAAAGATTTTTGGAAATCTTTTTCTTGACTACTAATTATAACTTTGTTTGTACTTTTTTTTTCTAAATTATAAATATAACTTTAAAAAGTTTTTTCTTCTTTAATAAACGATTTTAAACTAATATTGTTTTATATATTTCTATCAGTTATAAAAATGTCATTTTACTAAGGAAATTATTTAAAACTTCCTTAGGTACTCTAATCCGACCTGCTATGTGGCCGCTAGAGGCGCTGTTTCTGTGTTCGCACACAGAACATACAGGGTAGGGGCCTCGAAAGCAGACGATGCTTTTTCCTGATGCTAGGTGGCGCTGTTCGCCATGCGTATGCACAGGAACCTTCCACAAGCTAGCTGGCAGCTTACATCATCTGCTAGCAAAAACCTAGGTGGCGCTGAGTGCCATAAACACATCTAGCTTATGTGTCGTCTGCTATCAGAAACTACCAAGATTCTAGCCCACTACGTGGCGCTGTTTTTCCACGTTACACGTGGTAAAAACAGCAGCCTCTAAATGCCTCATCACTAACGTTTATGAACATAGTACTTAAAACTTTCATGGCATATAATATACAGGGGTGAAATAATTTATAAGTCATAACTATTTAAATATACGGTCAAACGTAATAGTTTTACATTCTATTTCACCATTTCATGAATCGATGTATTTTAAATTATGACTTTGTAAAAAGCGATCTGTTTTTTTAATTATTTACTCTAAAAGTGTTTTTTTTTTTTTTTGTAAATAAAACAAAACGTAATTTCCGGTCTGTGTTTTTTTTTTTTTTAAAAAAAAAAAGCTAATTTTTTTCCTACGGCAGTATTGCTTTGAAAAATGTATTAGTTTAAAAGATTATTGTTTGTAAAACTTTTTTTTTTACACTTTCAATTAATATTTTCAATACATTTTAAAGTAATACAAATGAAATTTCGGTTTATAGATTACTGTTTCGAAAAATAAAGTGTTATTTGCATGCTGGGTATACCACGTGCTTGTTACTCGCAAGCAATAATTCGAAGATCTGTTTATCAAAATGTCCTCTCACAATAATATTTAAGGCATACATATTAAGTGAAATTGTATTTAAAATTTTAGAATCATTTTAATAACTAAAAATGTCATATACTCACAAGGAAATTTCAAAATAATAGGTTTAATAAGTACTGTATGAGAAAAGTAAGATATTATACAGAGTCAGAAAAAAAAAGATTTAGAGCAAAATATATATACATTTAATATCTTTATTGATGGTTGGAATTTAAAAAGTTTCTTTCAAAACTGATACTTGTGTTAGGTTTGTATACTATTAAAATTAAAACTATTACTCATCATAAATAATTTGGAAGACATTGCCTGTCAAAATTGGATGATCATTGAAAATTATATATGATCTTAATAGCCTAAAATTCAGAAGCCTGATAGTACTGTCTTTGCCAGTGCATTGTTTCTTTCTTTCATTATTGATACATAAGTAAGAATAGGTAAAACACATTTATTAAAAATCTTCCTTTATAGACACATAGGTATATTTCCTTTTAGTATTAAGTTATTTCTACCAAAAGCACTCCAACCAAGTTTATTTTTGATTAATTTCATCCATTATGTTTCCATCTGTATTAATAATCTGACCAAGGTGTTTGAAACTGTTAACTTCTTCTAACTCATCATAATCAATCTTTATTTTCATATTTTGAGCAAACACATAGGTATATTTCCTTTTAGTATTAAGTTATTTCTACCAAAAGCACTCCAACCAAGTTTAATTCTATGATTAATTTCATCCATTATGTTTCCATCTGTATTAATAATCTGACCAAGGTGTTTGTAACAGTTAACTTCTTCTAACTCATCATAATCAATCTTTATTTTCATATTTTGAGCAAACACATAGGTATATTTCCTTTTAGTATTAAGTTATTTTTACCAAAAGCACTCCAACCAAGTTTAATTCTATGATTAATTTCATCCATTATGTTTCCGTCTGTATTAATAATCTGACCAAGGTGTTTGAAACTGTTAACTTCTTCTAACTCATCATAATCAATCTTTATTTTCATATTTTGAGCAAACACATAGGTATATTTCCTTTTAGTAACAAGTTATTTCTACCAAAAGCACTCCAACCAAGTTTAATTCTATGATTAATTTCATTCATTATGTTTCCATCTGTATTAATAATCTGACCAAGGTGTTTTTAACTGTTAACCTGTTCTAACTCATCATAATCAATCTTTATTTTCATATTTTGAGCAAACCCATTAAACATTACTTTAGTCTTTTTAACATTTATCTTTAGTCCTACTTTCATCTGATAACTCCTGCAACATTTCCTGCAGCTCTGAAGCATAAGTTGTAAAAACAACTACATCACCTGCAAAATCTAAATGACTTAAATAATCTCCATTTACTTTCACTCCTTTAGCTTACCATTTTAATCCACAAAATATTTCTTGCAGCACTGCTGTAAAAAGTTTTGGAGATATGGAGTCACCTTGACTTACACCCTTCTCAATGTTGACTTCAATAATCTTTGTTAAAAAATAAATTTACTGATAAAGATTTCATAAGAGTTTTCTAATCAGCTTCTAAAAGCTTATAACTAAATCCTTTAATTCATTCCCAGATAGAATTATTTAGACTGCAAGTGAGACTTTGTTAAGAGAAAGCAAAATTATGCTGGAAAATGAAACACCAACAATACAAATCTAATATCACTTATGTTGAGAGAAAAATCTATTAAATCTTAAACTAGACAAATCTATAAGCATTCTTCCTGCTAACAAGAGCAATGTAACATTTGTAAATGGATAATAATACTTATGATACAATAAGAGTTTCTCCCAACAGACTAAAAGTCTCATACTAGCTACGAATCACAACTGTAAATATTATTCAGAAAGCATCTCTGATCACAGCTATTTCAATGATTCAGAAAAAATTAGATTGACATATTTTGGCAAAAATTCCACATCTTTGTGGTCATCTAAAATCAATAAAGGCCAGGTTCCATTAAGATCTATTGTTAATTCTGAAAAATCACTATATCAAAAATTCTAATGTTCTTAGTCCTTTGGCATACAAGAGACAGTTCTGTGTTAGAGATTCTAAGAAAATTGTAGAATTAATCAACATGAAAAGTGACAGAACTGACATATTGGTAAATTTTGATGTGAAAAACTTAATCACAAAAGTACTCTGTGATGAAGCATTATCTAATGTAAAAAAAAAAGATTAAATAACAATAGTAGTGTACAAACCAGAATAATTCTTCCAATTGATAGTTTATTACACTTAACATTCTGCACAGCATACTATTATTATATACTATAGAATTCTTCCAACAAAATCAAAAGATGCTTTTTGATTCCTTATTGCTATCTTTGATCAGCAATATTTATATGGAAGAACTTGAAACTACAACCATAAATAAAATTCTATCTACAATTAAAGTCTGGCTTTTCTATGGCTATGTGGTAAAGCATTACTACAAACATTCTGGATACTATCAATAATTATGCTCTTTTAATTAAATTCACAATAGAATTAAAACAAGAACAGACACTACAGTTCTTAATTTTCTTTTGACAAGATTTCCTCATAGCAAAATCAAAATTACAATCACCAGAAAACTCACACACTCTAATCAGAATAAAAATTCTTATTCAGAAACCAATAACTTGGAAAAAGAAAAATCATATAGCATAAACTCTCATGAAAAATACTTATCCATCAGCTATCATTATGAAATAGCCAACTAAAAGAAACACCATAAGAAAAAACAATTATAGGTATTAAAGTGTATCCATAGATATTAGTAATTGCAGCTAAACTAAAAAAAATCTGTGATCAGTATATTAAGATTCCTTTCCAAAGTCATAAGTGCCCTATGAAAAAGTCTAACTTCTATAAAACACAAACTGCAAATATTGAAACACAAAAACTGCATCTATGAAATACCATGTGAATATGGAAGAACATATATGGCTGAAATCATCTGACTCATTTCAAAATACGTAATTAAAAGAGCAAAAAGTAATGATTAAAAAGAAAAACCAAATGCACCTAAAATACATTGGACAAGAAAAATAATGGGCAGAAAGTAAAAAGTAAAATTTGTATAAACCATTCACATTTATAGTAGATAACTTTATAAATCAGTCTAATGTAAATAATTCATAATATTTCAAAACTACTCATTAACCTTGCCCTTAAAAAAACTGGAGAAACTAAGAGAATCTTCATAGATAAATATATAAAATTTCTAGTGACTTGATTTTTCAGAATAACCTAATTAGTAAAAGCAAGCATTACCTTAAATTCACAAAACTAAAAATCCAAGGTTCAATTTCCATGCTAGTACTGTCACTGGTAAGGCCAGCAACATTTGAAGAAGAGATGAGAAAAAAACAGCACTCAAAATGTTGTAATAAATTAATCTGTATGCTTTGCTAACAGTTGAATGTATTTAAAAGTTTAAATAAAGTTCGATATCTTTTAAAAATATTTCATAATTAATAACAGATGAAGGAAATAGTTCAATATATAATTACAGGTAAAATCCCTATCATCACAAATTTTCAGATAAACATTTCCTGTTTTCAAGTCAATATGTATAATGCTTGGGACTGTTTTTGTATCTTCAGAATAGTCTAAAGACTTATTTGAATTGAAACACCTATTGTAGTAAAAAATTTGACTGCAATGGTATGTTGACTACATATTTTGAGGTTTTATTAATCAACTATCTGGCTGGGGGATTTAACTATTAATGGGATGTTGTTTATACACGTATATCATATTTTGAAATTCTGAAAAAGCTAAAATCGGTAACTTTTCCTAAAGTCATTTATTTTTGTTTTTATAGAATATTTGCTTATCAATAGTTGTTCTTTATTAAAATTAAAACTGCAAAATTTTTATATGTTCATTCATCACCTGTGTTATTCACCCCAAATCATAAGTCTTTGACTTAGTAAATGAGACTTATGCAAAGCATTACAATCAGAATGACATTGCTTTGGGTGAGATGAAAATCTACCAGAAGATAAGTCTGTTTATAGCAGTCAAGATAATTTCAGGTCTAATGATGTATATTAAAATCACTGTTATTAAAAAGCTACTAATTGTATTTGAGTTGACTGAATGCCAGACCATTGATTCTCCCTCCACCAACACACACACACACACAAACATTAATTTCTTGAATATTTAGCACTGCACATCATGCTCTTGATTGAATGCCTCCAGTAGTTAAGTGACCAAATTTATACTTAAATAAAATTGGAATGAATAAGGCATGGGCATTCACTATTTCATCCTAGCTCAGATTAATAAAAAAGGATCAATGGTCAAAGATTTTCTTTGTCTGTTTTCTTTTTTCTCCTGAAAATTTTTTAAAATTATTTGTTCCCTAATTGTTTTTAATTAAGATATGAGCATTGAAAGTCAGAAATCCAATGCACACAGTAATTGTTTTTACTATAAAGTGCTATTAAAATGGTTTAGTAGTATCTTTGGATTTCTCCATAGAATTTCATTTATAACTTGTACTGCAGCTACACCTTAATTTTGTGACTGGGCAATTATGTAGTCTACAACTATTGTAACTATCCAATTTTTATATTCTTGAACCTAAATATTTAAATTATTTGACTAATCTCGTAAAAATAAAAATTACAAACATCCTCAAATTGCATTAGGGAAGGGGGAAGCATAATTTGTGATTCATTTTAAAGATAATAATATACAAAATAAAACTCTAATTTTATTCATATCTAATTATGTACCAATAAAAGCTAAATATCTAAACATTTAATAATCTCTTAATTCTTATGGTATTTAAGATAATTTAGAGTTGAACCTAACAATATGAAAAATTAGGTAAAAATATTATTCATTAGTAACTCTTTTGTCTTACTTTCAAATAATTCAAATTAATGATACGTAAAAAGATATAGAAAGTATCTTTCATATTAGGAACAAAGAAATTATAATTCTTTAACATACCATTCAAAAGAAAATTACTTCTTATATTTATTAATTATAAAATTGTTAATTATAAAGCACCCATTACATTAAATATTAAAAATATACTTCAAATAATATATATAAACATGCTTTATACAAATGTTTTCAATTTAATAATTCAAGGAAATTACTTTAATATGTTGACTTTCCCAATATCATTATCTAATATAATTATTGCTGTTGCATTTTTATAAATATTCTTTAAAATATGACAATGTCTTGGATCTATACCTGAATGATATCTCTAGAATTGTCATTATGATGTATTATAGCATTTTCCGGTAGATTTCAACAATTATTAACTTATGAGGTTGTGATCAAACAGAAAACAGTGGCAAACTTAAAGGAGATAATAAATATACTTGAATTTATTTACTGGTTAGAATTTCTACAGATTTTCTACTATAATGTTTGTGAGTAGTTAGGTGGTTTAATGAATCTATAAATGAATTTCTAAACAGACAAATTTTAATATATATCACCCAACAGAGACACTTAAATAGTTACCAATTTCACAATATCAACTAATAAACTATAATTTACTTTGATTAATCTTAAGATTTGATTTAATGCAAGAAATTTTCTACACTCAGGAGGTTACAAATTTCTTGCCATCCTATTAATTGAAAGGAAACCCTTTGATTCCTCTTGGAGGCCTTAAAGAAACTGAGCAAGGTAAATTCTTAATGTCCACTCCATACGTTCTTGTCATTGCAGCTGTTATTATTATGTGATTATTCATATAGTATATAAACATGGTTGGGCTGCTCACCAACACGCATTAGCCAGCACAATGAGGTTATTGAATTTTTATCTCTGAGTTTAAGATAAAAAACACCATGGACTTTCTTCTCAGTTGCCTGATAAGGCAGAATAAATGCTTGTGTAAATGATAAATATTTTTCCAATATATATACAATTATGACAGACAAAAGTAAATCATGGCCCTTATTCCCAGGAGACTGTAAAGTCACCAACCAAGGCAGCAGTTGGTGGCCAAAGGCAGAGGCTGCTCAGAATCCCCTGATTGTGGACACAGGCTGCCATTTGATGATGCCTTTTTTATTTAGGTACTTACAACTGCAGATCAATTTCAAGTGAAGGAAGATTGCAAGAGTTAGAAGAAAAACTGTCTTATATTGAATGGGATATTATTGGACTTTGTGAAGTTAGAAGAAAAGGTGAAGCGACAATTGTTTTAAAAAGTGAACATGTACTCTATTATAAAGGCACAAATATTGGAAATACAAGTGGAGTAGTATTCATTGTAAATAAAAAGTGGAAGAACAACATTGTGGAGATTGATGGTGTATTGGACAGAGTGGCAAGATTAGTTATACAACTTAATAGCAGATACCAAATGCAGATAATTCAGGTTTATGCCCCAACAAGTTCTCAAAGTAATGAAGTAGTAGAAGATTATTATATAGATGCACAAAAGGCTTTTGATCAGAGTTAACAACATTTTAAAATTGTTATGGGAGATTTTAATGCTAGAATTGGTAAACAAATGAAAGATGAAAGTGCTGGTGGTAATTTTGGTTATGGTAATAGAAATGAGAGAGGACAGAGACTTGTGGAGTTTGCAGGAAAAGAAAAACTTTATATTATGAATTATTTTGAGAAAAATGTTAAAAGGAAATGGACATGGAAGCATCCAAATGAAGGTACAGCAGAATTGGATTATATTTTGACTAACAGAAAATACATATTTCAAGATTGTAATGTTCTTAATAAATTTAACAGAGGAAGTGATCATCGGTTAGTAAGATGTGAAATACATGTTAATGCAAAACTAGAGAGACAAAAATTATTAAGAAAAACAATATTTACAGTTGACATTCCTAATTTTCAGAAACATTCTAATGAATTTAAAATAGAACTTACAAATAGGTTTCAAGTATTAGTAGATTTTGAACATGATTCAGATTTGAATGAAATTAATATGAAAACAACTGATAAACTTTTAAGAACTGCAACAGCACTTGATCAATAAAATTTTTACTGAGACTAGAGAATTTATGAAGAAAAGAAGGAATATGAAGATATACAAAAATGATGCATTAAAAAGCATTGAATATCTCAAATTTTGTAAAATGATGCAGAAAAGATTTGAAAATGATATAAGAAAGTATAACTGTGAACTAGCAAGGAAAGCAGCAGAAGGGAATGAAAGTCTCAAAAGTGTAAAACAACATTTTGGTATTGGTAGGAAATTCATACCTGCAATAAAAAAAAAGCTGGAATTATTACTAAAAAGAGAGAAGACATCATGAAATGGATAGAAGACTTTTATAAAGAATTATATAGTAATAAAGAAGAAATACCTCCTATATCTATGACATCTGAATTACCCAGAATTTTAAATGAAGAAGTGAGACATGCAATTAAATATATAAAGAAAGAAAAGATTCCAGATTCCAGGTAATAGTAGAATTATAATTGATATATTAAAAGAAGCAGGAAAAAAAATAGAATTTTTTTTAGCAATGTTATATACCAATGTCTAAATGATAAAGATGTGCCAGATGATTGGAAGAATGCAGTATTAATATTAATATTTAAAAAAGGTGATAAAGAAGATATTAGAAATTACAGACCTATCAGCCTTTTATCAGTTACATACAAAATTTTTACCAAGATAGTTACAATTCATCTACAGAGAACATTGGATTTCCCCAACCAAGAGAACAAGCTGGATTTAAAAGTGGTTTTAGTACAGGAGATCATATCCAGGTATTGAGAGATGTTATAGAAAGGACAAATGAATATGAGTTGCCATTATGTTTTAAATTTGTAGATTATGAAAAGGCATTTGAATCTATAAACTTTTCTTCAGTGATTAAAGCATTGGATCATCAAGGTATAAACCCAAGATATTGTCAAATTTTAAAGAATATTTATAAAAATGCAACAGCAACAATTAGATTAGATAATGATACTGGGAAAGTCAACATTGAGAAGAGTGTAAGACAGGGACTCCATATCTCCAAAACTTTTTACAGCAGTGCTGCAAGAAATATTTTGTGGATTAAAATGAGAAGCTAAAGGAGTGAAAGTAAATGGAGATTATTTAAGTCATTTAGATTTTGCAGGTGATGTAGTTGTTTTTGCAACTTATGCTTCAGAGCTGCAGGAAATGTTGCAGGAGTTATCAGATGAAAGTAGGACTAAAGATAAATGTTAAAAAGACTAAAGTAATGTTTAATGGATTTGCTCAAAATATGAAAATAAAGATTGATTATGATGAGTTAGAGAAAGTTAACAGTTACAAACACCTTGGTCAGATTATTAATACAGATGGAAACATAATGGATGAAATTAATCATAGAATTAAACTTGGTTGGAGTGCTTTTGGTAGAAATAACAATACTAAAAGTAATATAGGGTATATGAGCACAGACCTTCACACCACCCACCTCTCTCCACTCTATCTAATAACACTGATACACCCAAACACACATATGCTGAAAAGATATCTTTTCGGCATATGTGTGTTTGGGTGTATCAGTGTTATTAGATAGAGTGGAGAGAGGTGGGTGGTGTGAAGGTCTGTGCTCATATACCCTATATTACATATATATAGCCACAGGTATATAACAAGCCTGTGTTTCAGTTATTAATACTAAAAGGAAATATACCTATGTGTTTGCTCAAAATATGAAAATAAAGATTGATTATGATGAGTTAGAAGAAGTTAACAGTTACAAAAACCTTGGTCAGATTATTAATACAGATGGAAACATAATGGATGAAATTAATCATAGAATTAAACTTGGTTGGAGTGCTTTTGGTAGAAATAACTTGATACTAAAAGGAAATATACCTATGTGTTTGCTCAAAATATGAAAATAAAGATTGATTATGATGAGTTAGAAGAAGTTAACAGTTACAAACACCTTGGTCAGATTATTAATACAGATGGAAACATAATGGATGAAATTAATCATAAAAATAAACTTGGTTGGAGTGCTTTTGGTAGAAATAACTTAATACTAAAAGGAAATATACCTATGTGTCTATAAAGGGAGATTTTTAATAAATGTGTTTTACCTGTTCTTACTTATGTATCAATAATGAAAGAAAGAAACAATGCACTGGCAAAGACAGTACTATCAGGTTTCTGAATTTTAGGCTATTAAGATCATATATAATTTTCAATGATCATCCAATTTTGACAGGCAATGTCTTCCAAATTATTTATGATGAGTAATAGTTTTAATTTTAACAGTATACAAACCTAACATGAGTATCAGTTTTGAAAGAAACTTTTTGAATTCCAACCATCAATAAAGATATTAAATGTATATATATTTTGCTCTAAATCTTTTTTTTTCTGACTCTGTATAATATCTTACTTTTCTCATACGGTACTTATTAAACATATTATTTTGAAATTTCCTTGTGAGTATATGACATTTTTAGCTATTAAAATGATTCTAAAATTTTAAATACAATTTCACTTAATATTTATGCCTTGAATATTATTGTGAGAGGAAGTTTTGATAAACAGATCTTCGAATTATTGCTTGTGAGTAACAAGCACGTGGTATACCTAGCATGCAAATAACACTTTATTTTTCGAAATAGTAATCTATAAACCGAAATTTAATTTGTATTACTTTAAAATGTATTGAAAATATTAATTGAAAGTGTAAAAAAAAAGTTTTACAAACAATAATCTTTTAAACTAATACATTTTTCAAAGCAATACTGCCGTAGGAAAAAAAATTAGCTTTTCTAAAAAAAAAAAAAAAAAACACAGACCGGAAATTACATTTTGTTTTATTTACAAAAAAAAAAAAAACACTTTTAGAGTAAATAATTAAAAAAACAGATTGCTTTTTACAAAGTTATAATTTAAAATACATCGATTCATGAAATTGTGAAATAGAATGTAAAACTATTACGTTTGACCATATATTTAAATAGTTATAACTTATAAATTATTTCACTCCTGTATATTATATGCCATGAAAGTTTTAAGTACTATCTTCATAAACGTTAGCAATGAGGCATTTAGAGGCTGCTGTTTTTACTGCATGTAACGTGGAGAAACAGTGCCGGGTAGTGGGCTAGAATCTCGGTAGTTTCTGATAGCAGATGACACATAAGCTAGATGTGTTTATGGCAATCAGCACCATCTAGGTTCTTGCTAGCAGACAATGTAAGCTGCCAGATAGCTTGTGGAAGGTTCCTGTGCATACACATGGTGAACAGTGCCACCTAGCAGCAGGAAAAAGCGTCATCTGCTTTCGAGGCCTCTACCTGTATGTTCTGTGCACGCACACAGAAACAGCATCTCTAGCGGCCACATAGCAGGTCAGGTTAGAGTACCCTTATCATATATAACGCTATTCACCACCAGCTGTATATACGTTTATCCATGTTTCTCTGCCTTTATCTGACACAGCATCCATGTAATTAGTTCTTCAGCTGACTGGGATTACCCTGGGCAAGCTGGAAGATTTTTCTTGGTGAATTTGGTTTTAGTGCTCGTCATCATCAGGAAAAATATCCATGTAAAATGTTGGTCTGTAGCTGATATTTTTTCATCTAGGATTATTCCAGGCAAGCATCTGTCTCGGTTTGATACATTTCAGACAAGAAACTGTCCTCTCCATGTTTAAGGCTATGAATTTCAACACAAAAAAGTGGGTCATTTTTTTCATGTGAATTCAAACTCCTGCAAAGGAAAACAGTAGCAGTTCCTGAATCTAATATCCTGCCTTCAGCTATATCAGATCATGGTAGGTAGACTGCCAACTCTAGAGTCAACTAAAACCAATTGCTGCAAACTTCAACAAGCTGTAACAAAATATTGTAACCAACTTTTTAGCTGACCCTTCTTACAAAAGCCTATTATCCAGACTTTACAGTTGGCCTAGTTGGTCACTGCTTAAAATATTAAAAACTTTTCTGACAAACTCTTACAAAACTGCAAGCAGAACTGTTTCTTCAAAAATCACTATCCACACTGACTGATATTTTTTATCAGTCTTTTTATAAAATTGTCTGAGGTGATAATAACACCTTGATCGAAAACAGAGTTTTTATTTTTATCTCTCTAATCCCTTTGAAAATAAGCTTGAAATATTTATTAAAGTGTGATAAATATGTTTTCACTTAGGGGATTTCTAATAGAGATTTTGTTTAATTAATTAAAATTTCAAATATACAATACTTGTTTTTTAATCTCAAAATCAGAATAATAATAATAATACAATATTTATATTTATTCAGACCTTTTAAAAGTTTAATTTATAAAATAATATTTTAAATCAGAGTTATTATTTATTTATTTCTATTTCAATGAATGTAGAAAATATCTACAAAAATTTATTGTGTTTATTTCTACTTTTCCTTTATTTTATGTATATATATACATACACTATATTAGTGTGTGTTATGTAACCCAACTGGTTTCAATATATAGGCCAATCTAAAAAAACACTGAAAACTGAGTGTGGATGTCGTAATCAATCACTTTTTAATTCTTCATGCTCTCAGTTTTAAATGCTTTAGATTGGCCTATATGTATAAGTTTAGGTAAAAAAGATTATCTTTTCAAAAGTTTTATCTTATGGTTAGACAGTGTGAGTATTCCTGTGCTTTATAAATTCTTATAGCTCATGTGTCAGGGTAATTCTCTTATTACTATTATATACAAGATTAATAACTAAATAGTTTATTGTTCGGGAATTTATCAGAAGTTTGGGTACCAGAAGTGATGACTGGAACCATAATCTATATACTTAGAATTTCAGAACTTATCTCTCTACTATAGAATTAAATCATACAAGTTATATGTAAATATGAATATTGCTAGAACTTGGGTGGACGAACATACAGTTTTGGAACAATTCAGAATGGACATTGTTCAGGGAGATATCAGTTGATAGAAATATCAGACATGTAAAAGAAACTGTTGTTAACACTATTTTTGGATATAGAACATGCTTAAGATAAATTAGATAAAAAGAGATTGTAGAGAAATTTTGAGAAATTTGGGCATGAAATTGAGCTTTTAAATAAATTTAAGATTGGAGAGATACATTTGATGGAAATTAAATGTAAAATCAAGATAAACATGAATTCTATGACATTTTTATTTATTTTGATTTTAAGATAATTAGAGTTTGAAATATAAAGATTAGGAATAGAATCAGAAATTGGTTTGTGGATGGGAATTTAAATGCACAACTATGTAATAATTATTGTTTTCTCAAACCTAGAGCAAAGAATTTCTCTTATTAAATTAAGATGATATTCAGTATGTTGAGTTTCTGTCATTAGTGAAGAATGGAAAGATAGGAAGAAGAATAAAAATTCAGAACAAGATCTATAGACAGTTAAACTTAGACAATTGCCTGGAAGATCTAAACAAAATAGTGTGTTTGAAATTTCATAAATCGTAAAGGTTTTTTTTTTTGATTATGTCATTAAATTGAAATTCCAAAAGTTAGTACAAAAATCAGTAAAATCAGCTTTATATTAAATTGCAACAGACACTAATAATGTTATTCTTCCCAATCACAGTTTAATAAAATTATTGCATGCAAATGATGTCTTGCTTTGGTTTAATTTATTTCTGCATTCATGCAGAGAACGGATTCATACCTGATTGTGTATATACATTAAATACATGAATAAATTATTAATCAGGAAGTCATATGACTGGGATGAGCTGTGATGCATGAATCTTTACCACATAAGTCCAATATTCTCCCAAATGTACTAAACTATGCAGGGTATAAATAATAAATAGTTTGTTACTAGAAAGGTCATATGATGTTCAAGTACTGGAAATATTAAGTTAAACTAGAATCCATGAATGTTTATCTCTTGTTGAATCTCTACACCTATACAGAGATATGTATATATATTTTGATATGAAGATTTTCACAGGTTGCACATATTTTGTGGGTTCATCCATGTTAAAAAAATTTTAATATTAATATACTGACATTTTGACTTAATCACATAAGTCATATACTGGGTGATAGATGGAAAAAAGACAGTTATAGAGGCACTGCAGGCACTGATTTAGAAATAATGTTCAAATTCCACCAATAGTAAAAATGTTAAATTAAAATATGCTTTTTAAAAAAATATTTCCAAATAAGAGGGAGTTTGCATGTATCATCTTCTTTATTGATATAATCTGGTCTTTTTAGTATCTCAATGGCTTCTCTGATTTTACACTGGTAGAGATTATCACATCTGGATATGATCCTGGTACTAGAAAAATCTATTTTATGACCTGAATCTATAGTATGGAGTGAGAGTGCTGATGATGATGAGTGTTGTTTAACTGCATTAGCATGTTCATCTCTCCTAACACTGATGCGGCGATTACTCATACCTATGTAAGAAGCTTTACAATTTTCACATGAGATTTGATAAACACCATGAGATTCAAGAGGGATTGAATCATTAGGCTTGGTTATTATGTTACTGATTTTTTGATGAGTAGAAAATGCTGTATTTATATTGTAGCATTTTAATATACATCCAATACTGAAGGTAGTTCCTTTTATATATGCAACATCCTAATAGCCAATTTATCTTCTTTTTGTTTCCTATTTTGACCATTTTGGCATTGAAATAAGGTTTTTTTGATAAAATTATTATTATAACTATTTGCTAATAAAACACTATTAATATGATTTATTTCTTCTGTCAGATGTGACTTGTCTAAAAGGTTAATTGCCTTATTTAAAAGTTTTGGCTGCAGAAACAATCTGAGTTGGGTGATGATGAGAATGTAAATATCTCTCCCTGTATTCTTTCTGTAAATCAAGAAAAGGAAATTTTCCATCAGATTCTGTCTCCATTGTAAATTTAATATGAAGATGCATGCTATTTAAATGTGAGAAAAAAATCATCTAATTTATTTTTCCATGTTACCATATGACAAAAGTCTCATCTATATATCTGAGCCAAATAAGAGGTTTTAAAGATGATGATTCTAAAACACAAGTTTCTATACCTCTTATTTGCCTCAGATATATAGATGACACTTTTGTCATATGGTAATATGGAAAAAATAAATTAGATAATTTTTTCTCACATTTAAATAACATGCATCCTCATATTAAATTTGCAATGGAGACAGAATCTGATGGAAAATTTTCTTTTCTTGATGTACTAGTCACCAGGACACCAAATAGTCTATCTTTTTCAATTTACAGAAATAATATACAAGCACGAGTGTGGGTGCGGTGCAACTGCTCCCAAAAGCTATTAATACAAAATAGCTAACTAAAAATAATAAACTAGCTGAGTGCTTTCAAAGGATCTTGCCTTCATAATCATAGCTTGCTAATACATTTAATGTTATGCAAATATGCTAATTCCATTTTTTTGATAAAGCAAAGCACGTGTCCTTCCTGTTTATGGCATCGTTGTCTCATGAGATGAATAAAGCCTCTTTGATTTTTCTTTTGAGGTCATGTCTCTCTCTACACATGATTGTGGGATTGTCTGGAATGCACTTGTGGTGACTTGTGCTCTGGTGCTGATAGAAAACTGAATAGGTGGAACGATCATTGAGAGCTCTATTGTATGAATATTTATGTTGTGCTAATCGTGTGGCCAAAGATGCTCTGCTTTCCCCATAATATGTGCCTTTACAATTATTGTTGGAACATGCAATATTATATACTGTGTGGGGGGTCTGTAACAGTGGAGTTTGGTCTTTAGTATTATTAATTAAATTGATGTATAGATATTTACATTTCCATTCTCATGATCACCCAACTCAGATCGTTTCTGTAGCCAAAACTCTTTTAAATAGAGCAATTAACCTTTCATATAAGTCACATCTGAAAGAAGAAATAAATCATATTAATAGTGTTTTATTAGAAAATAGTTATAATAATAATTTTATCAAAAAAGCCTTATTTCAAGCTCAAAATGACCAAAATAGGAAAAAGGGAAGATAAATCGGCTATTAGTATTTGTGTTCTATATGTAAAATGAACTACAAACAATATTGGATGTATATTAAAATGCTATAATATAAATACAGCATTTTCTATTCATCAAAAAATCAGTAATATAATAACCAAGTCTAAGGATTCAATCCCTCTTGAATCTCATGGTGTTTATCAAATCTTATGTGAAAATTGTAAAGCTTCTTACATAGGTATGAGTAAATTGTCGCATCAGTGTTAGGAGGGCTGAGCATGCTAATGCAGTTAAACAACACTCATCATCATCAGCACCCTCACCCCATACTATAGATTCAGGTCATAAAATTGATTTTTCTAGTACCAGGATCATATCCAGATGTGATAATCTCTACCAGTGCAAAATTAGAGAAGCCATTGAGATACTTAAAAGACCAGATTGTAACAATAAGCAAGATGATACATGCAAACTCCTTCCTATTTGGAAAGATTTTTTTAAAAAGCATATTTCAATTTAACATTTTTTACTATTGGTGGAACTTTAACATTATTTTCAAATCAGTGATTGTAGTGCCTCTACAACCATCTTTCTATCATTTATCACCCAGTAGATGAATTATGTGATCAAGTTGAAATATCGGTATATTAATATTAAATTTTTTTTAACTCGGATAAACCCACAAAATATGTCTGTGTAATATAATGAGCATGCTAATAGCTCTAAAGAAGCTTTTCTGATAAATTCCAAAAGTGAAAGCATTTAAAATCTCTATCTAGAACTGTCCCTGTCCCCAATACACTATTTAAGTTAGATAGCTGGATTTGAAAATATATAGATGTCTGCAGAATTTCAGATTTTCTACTTAATGCTGTGCTTGAGTTGGTATTTTAAATCTAGTGTCTGAATATCCTAGCACTTCATTGAAAAGAACCGTTAGCTTGAGACTAGTTTGGGGATAGGGATAGTTATAGATAGATTTTAAATGTTTTCGCTTCTGAAATTTATCGGAAAAGCTGAGATAGAGCTATTAGCATGCTCCTTATATTGCCTTTGGAGTACAAGCTTATTAAGTTAAGTCACATGATGTATGACTCGATTTTCTTACTATACATACCTATTTCAACAATAATAGGAGTTTATCATTGCTTTGTAGTGAAGGTTGTACTATGTTAGAATCATATTTTGTTTTATGATCAGTCAATCAAAGTCATACGCAGTAGCAACTTTCTTAATAGAATATTGCCACCTAGTGCAAGCCATAGTAACCAATGGTGGCTAGACAGCGTATTTAAGTCCCTATCTAGGGTTTACTCATCCAATATCCATTGATTATATGGCTTGCACTAGATGGTAATATTGTATGGGGAAACTGCATTAACAGATTGCATAAGCATAAGAAATGATCATGTGATGTTATTTATACTGATTCAACCAAAGTTATCTGATAAAACCAAACAGTCTTGGAATATAAGTCAATATTAAATGGCTATCTAAATAGTTATTGGTTTATTACCTGAAAAATGCGTGAGAAATTCTTCGAAATAACATAAAATGTCCAAGTCCCACCTGGGTTTGAACCCAGATTATAATACATTAAGAAGCCCAGTTAATAATTGTGGTTAAATAATCATTTTAAAATATTTACATTTTCAATTGCATTGTTTTTATCACTTCTCTTTCTTTTTTTTTTTTACTAATTTTGATTCAGTTTATTTCTATCTATATTTCAAATATTTTAAATTATAAATATTTGAATATGAAAAGAAGCTCAAATATACGTATTTGATAGATTATTGATATCTAGATTCCTCCCCCCTCTCCCACTTTTTTCCCTCAACGAACAGTAAATTACAAAAATGGCATAAAATTGAATTATTTATGGCAGCTAAAATTGTTTGAAATGTTTTTGTTAAATTACATCTGTGTTTGATATGTAGCACTGTTAAGCTTTGAAATAACAAAAGAAGTGTAATAAAGCTCTTCTAATATAGATGGATGAGACGTAATATAAAAACTGACATTGGATTAATAAAATCTCTCAAGCGACGTACGACTGTACAATAGATCCAAATAACAAGTACACAAACCAGAATTGATAAATACAGTGTGATTTCCAATAAATAAAGTAGATGCTGGGCATTCTTGAGAATGGAAATGTCACTCTCTTTTTAGATAGACTCGCTTTATTAGTATATGAAATACGTCAGAGTTAGTTAAAATAATATTACAGTTCCATTAATTACACTTGCAACTATTAATTATGAAATCAGTGAGTAATAGATGCAAAACATTTTTATGATTTGAACGAGCTGTCAGAGTTTATTTTAAGAGAGTTTGTGTGTATATATATGTTTGCATTACATATCAGTATTAATCATTATAAATTATTGCAGAATGAAGGTCTCCCCAGTTTCAATCCATCTTCTTCGATCTCTAGTCTCTCTTCTCCATATGATCCCAGGACACTTCCTTATTTCATTCATCCATCTTACATGTGGTCTCTTTCTAGGTCTTTTACAATATCTTGGAACCCAGTTTAAGCTCTCAACTGTTTATCTATAATCATTACTTCTAACAATATTTCCAGTCCAATTCAAAGTTAAAAGAGTAAATTACATGCAATTTGAAAACAATTTTCTGAGTTTTGTTCAGTATAAGGATGCCGTTATTGTGAAGATAAAAGACCAAAAGATCTTCCTAAAATTAAGTTTACAATAGCAATTTAAAAATGTCTTTTTAATAACCCGAAATAACAGTATACACATAGCTCACGTGATATTTTCAGTATTTCAGTATTAATTAATCTATTGTGGGCTATTAAAAAGTTATATTTATGTCTATTAACTGAAGATTAATATAATATTTAGAGATTGCTGAATATGAGGCTTAGCCTTTTCTCTGATTATTTATAGTGGTTACATAATGGCTTATAGTGATATTAGCGATTAAGCCAATGCACATGCGCTTTAAAGATAAATTATAAATGAATACTCTCAATTTTTCCAGACACAAGATATAGTATTTTAGAAAGAATGGAATAAATCCACCCATTCTTTTGACCCAAACGTTTATGTATGGGTAAATCTTAAGCGTATGGAAATGAGAGAGTGAAGGTGTTAAACGATCACTTTAAATTACATTTGTTATGTTTGAACGAATGACATTTGTGAAATCTTTACAATTTATGACATGGCATTCTTTAGTTGAAATTAAACATATATAATGAGATATTTTATATAGCGCTATGTTTTTTATGTAATAGTGATATTAGCAATTAAACCAATCAAGAGTATTCCTTTATAATTTATCTTTAAAGCGCATGTGCATTGGCTTAATTGCTAATATCACTATTACATAAAAAACATAGTGCTATATAAAATAATATCTCATAATGGCTTATAGTTGTCTTAAAATTATGTTATTATTTATAAATAATAATCTGCATGTAAATATATCAGTAAATGGTATGCTTATATATATGATGTGATGAGATAAACTATGATTTCTCCATATTCAGAGTCAGGTCTCTCAGCTGCTATGCCCAGAGAAACTTGTTAACCACTTTACCTTTCCTTTCCATTCCCCATCTTAAGTTTTTTGCATATTTTCTATCCTGCTCCATTCCATTTCCACAACACAATCTTTGTCAACTCCATGCTTTTATATCTAAATCCCCCTTATCTTTTCCCCAACCAGCATAAAAACCAAGAACCCACTTTCTGTATATTCATTTTGTTTATATTTATTCTTCCACAACTTCATTATTTGTACCCTTTTTGCTTTCAAGCATTTACATTCAATTAACAGATGCCTAATATTTTCTATGCCTTTCTTACACAAATTGCAAACTAAATCACCCATATTTTTTTCAATTATATGTATATTCCCTTGTTTCTAAAGATCCTGTTTGAGCCATAAACAATCAATGACTTTCCTTGATATTATCATAAATTAACTCATACCCAATATTCTATCTACTTCTATATTTATATTTAAACTCTTTTTACTCTTCATATTAGTTCTCCATCTCTCCAATTCCCCATTCTTTATAAATAAATAAATTTATTCATTCAATCTCTCATTTATGCATCTATTCTTCTATCCCATTATTTGCCACTAAAACACTCAATAATTCTCCTAACACTAACATCCCATATTTTGTATAAGTATAATGATATAAATTTTTATCCAAATCTTCTACATATCATTCTTTCTTTCTCACCCATCTTGTTGCCTGCCTTTTACTCGTAACCCAATTAAATAGTATTTTGGCTATTCTCTTATTATCCATAAAATGCAATCTACCAAACAGTTTCATTTTGCGTTTTGGATCTCTCATATCCATCCCATTTTTCCTTAAATTGTCTCCTCTGCCATCCACACATCTGCATCTAATGTGATGTACTGTGACTTCTCCTTAAATAGAGTGAGCCACTTTACCTTCCCCTTTCATTCCTCACTCTAAGTTTTCCCATAATCTGCTCTATCCCATTTCCACAACATAATCTTTGTCAACTCTATGGCCTTTATATATAAATCCCCCTTATCTTTTCCCAAACCCAGCATAAAAACCAATAACCCACTTTCTGTATACACCTGGATCTTGTTTTATGCGGATTTATTTAGCGCAATTTTGAAGTTACGCGATTCATGTTTCTTCAGAAGTTGAACTCCAATAATGCGCTATTACTTTAAATAATAAATTTCGTGCACTTACGTCATATTGAAAGTAATAGCACATTATTGGAATTCGACTTTCATCTTAGTAATTTCAATATTTTCAGTGCTAGGATTTTATGCAATAAGAAATTAAAATCATGAATTCCATATTTTATGTATACACACATTAAATTTTACAAGATTATAATGTAAATTTGTTTAAACATTGTGCTTGTTAATTTTGCATTTTAAATCACATTCTGTTTTTGCTTTTTAAAAAAGAACGTAATCAATTATTAATCATTTAGTGTCGCAAGTTTATTTTTAAAAGGTGAGTAATAGCAGTGGGCACAATTAAATTTGATAATTAAAAATTAAAATCTGATTTTTAATTGTAATTAACAATTTAAAAATTACTTAAGGTGACCTGAAATTAATGTGATGTGAAGTTGGCGCTAATTGTATTTCCTCTTGTGAAGAATCTGATTTTTTACCAGTTTGCAAATGAACGTGTTTATCGGCAAATGGCGATAATAGTTAAAATGTGTATAAAAAAATGTAAATTACTGTACTGTATATTATGCATAAAAATATATTATTTTGAATAAAATTAAATATTATAGTTAAAAAAAGTTTGTCTTGTATCAATTTTTTTCAAATTTGAAATTTTTTATTAGTCATATTTTATTTCCTTATTTTTTTTTGCACGAATTTTAAAGTAATTTTATGTTGGTGCTTTGCTTTTATGCGATTTTCGAAAAATCACAGACTGCATCCCCCCTTTTTCAAGGTAAGTTACGTCTATTTTTGCACAATTTCGTTTGCGCGTGTTTTCTGAGGAACCTATCTATCGCATAAAACGAGACCCAGGTGTACCCACTTTGTTCATATTTATTCCTTACTATTATCACAAATTAACTCACACCCAATGTTACATTTACTTCTATATATATTTAAACTCTTTTTACTCTCCATACTAGTTCTCCATCTCTCTAACTCCCTATTCTTTATTAATGCATCTATTCTTTTATCCCATTCCTTACCACTATAACACTCAACAATTCTCCTAACACAAATCAATCCACCTTTTGTATAAGTATACTGACATAAATTCTTTATCAAATCTTTTGCATACCGCATTACCTTTCTCACCCATCTTGTTGCCTGCCCTTTACTCGTAACCCAATTAAATACTATTTTGGCTATCCTTTTATTACCCATAAAATGCAATCTACTAAACATTTTCATTTTACTTTTTGCATCTCTCATATAAAAACTTGACCATCCCATTTCTCTTGAATTGCCTTCTTTGCTGTCCACACATCTGCATCTAATGCTTTATCAAAGCTATAGAGTTGATCGCTCCCTCTATAGTGCTTCTGCATTATTTCATTATTTAGTAGCAGTTTTAATAATAATAAACAAATTCTTTTTCAAATTATTATTGTAAGTGGTCTTTTGGCTTAACTGTTTCATAAAATCATTGTGAATCTCTTAATGATGGAAGGTGTCAATGAAATACTTAAAAATTTAGTACTAAAGTTTATGTATTTGGTGACAGTTTAATTGATATTTGCTACCAAGATGCCAATTTCATATAGTTAATAAGTGATTTTAGAAAAAATTTAAAACTTCTATTTTGGTTTGCAAAGTGGGATAGGTCTTTATTATTTATAAGATTTCCCAATCTTGTCGCTATTTTCTTCTCTCTAATTAAGGTTTAAAAACATCCACAACACTGTTAAAATATAGGGAAAAACAACTCTCACATTAAAACCATTATAATTTATTAAAGAACTGATTAAAGTTTATGATACAACTTTAAATATTGAGATATTAAAATAATTGTTGGAAAGCATGATCAAGTATTATTATAATAGAATCCTTCTTTCCTTAATTTCTCAATTTCATTTGGGAAAAGAACTACAGATACATACATATGAAGAACAACAAAATCATAAGGATCCGAAACTAAAAATGGGAGTTAATTTGCTAAGAATATCAAAAAAATATTCATTCGCTAACAGATTCCATTCATATAAGTAGACTACCACTTTGTTGCCTGTCTCTGTGCTGCAAATCTATTTGAAAGTTCTTTATTCCATTTAGTTTTTTAGTAAGGTTTGGTGGGAAATTTTTAATACAGATCCTAACTTTCCAGATTGTCTACTGTTTATTAATAAATCAATATAAGCTTAATACCCATATTGTCAAAGTAACGCTATCATAAACATTACCAGCCATCCTCTTAAATGAGTATAAATATAAAGGAAAAGCAATACCGAGACTTCGGATTATTCAATAAAGTATGGAGAGATACATATTAGGAGTAATAAGAAAAGATCAAAAATGAAATGCATGGGTTAGAGAACAAACAAGTGTTACCAACATCACTGAAAGAATTAAGAGACTGAAGTGGAGTTGGGCTGCACATATTGCTAGAAGTGATAATAATTGGACAGTTGAAATCTTAAACTGGATTGCAAGAGATTGTAAAAGACTTAGAAAGAGACAGAAGTAAGATAGATGGATGAAGTAAGAAAATGTGCTAGAGATTGGAGAAGATGGATTGAACTTGGAGAGACCTTCATGCTGAACTGGATCAATAATGGTTAAAATGATGATGATCCAAACTTAATAAAAAAAGACTAGAATTAATATTTTAAAATGTGATTGTGCAATCATATAAATCCATTACCACATTTAGTATAGAGATGATCAATAGCATAAAAGGCTTGTTGATGGCTAGTTCCTATATCAAAATGATTGATAACATTAATTTAAAAAAAATATGAAAATAATGAGGCAAAGGATGAAGTGAGAAGTATGTTAAAAAATAATAATAATGAAAGAATGAGCACAAAGAGCAAACAGAAATGAACTTAATAATAAGCAAAACGAAACAAGAACTGAAAAATGAAATAGTTATAAAAGTAGCTTTCATGAAAAATAACATCGATGTTAGCACATAATGTATATATAAAATTTATTTCATTTTAATATTTTTAAATATGTGTAATGATACAAAAAAATATTGTTAAATGCATTTAGTGAAATTATATATTAATTTGCAATTATATTTTATGAATATAAACATTGAAAGCATAAAGCTAAATAATCAAAATTACTCCAAATTTACAACTCAACCAGTCTAACCAAGAAAATAAACTCTAAAACACTACCAATGGTTTCACTGCTGTAAGCACACTTCTCAAGTGTAAGGAACTACAAAATAACTTCATATTTAAACTAAACATTACCCACAATGCCACTTACTTCCCATACACCCTTAATATTAAAAGAACTTTTAAATAAGTTAACTGCTTCAGAATCATAAATTTTTAATAATAAAGATTCTTTTTATTTCATTTCTCTCAAAGAAAACAACCTTTATAAGTATAATTTTAATAGATGTTCTAGGACAATTTTTGTCTCTGGAAGGTTAGGGGTGGGGCATTAAATCACTGTTGAAACACTATGGCAAATAAACAATTTCAAATTTCATCCAAAATTTTATATATAAAAAAACATTGTTTCATCAAAAGTTTTTAAAAAAATGTATTGTGACAGAATACATGAATATGAATAATAATTATATAAGAAATTTTTATTTTATTTTGTTCATTTTTGAACAGTATATAAATATAATATTACTATAAATAGCAAATATTAAACTCAAAATAATTTTAGATATTTCATCGAAAGTGTTGTAGATTTCAAATTTCAATAAAACTTCAAAAAAAAAGTATGTTGGCAAAATACAAAATTTTAAATTTCTTCCAAAGTTTAAAGAAAAAAAATGCACGAGAAATATTTGTTTTATCGTGAAAATGAATAAAAATGTGAATTACCATAATTATCAAACATCAAAATTGAAATTAATGTTACAACTATTGAAAGATATAACTTTTTATTTTAGAATAAGTAAAAATATAGTGGCGTAATACATGTAAAATAGTAGATACATAATGTAATACAAAAAAATAATTACGTGCGAGAAATATTTACTTCATTAAATTTTTGAACAACAAACAGATTAATATTACTTGAAAGTGAAGAAGTTTGTGTCACACTTCTCCTCTAGAATAGGACAAGAGAGAGAGAGATAAAATTGGTATTGTTTTTCTGAAGATATGTGATGATGGTGTTCTAGCTGTATTTTTATATTGGATTATTTCCATCATCTAATATGTGTGTTGAATGTCTTTAGAAAAGTTTAATTTTTAGTTAAATATTCCAAATGCATTCAACTGTTAGTAATATCACAGCAAACAGGTTAGTATATGCACCAACTGTTAGTAATATCACAGCAAACAAATGTTAATAATATCACAGCAAACAGGTTAGTATATGCACAACGTTCTGGATGGCTCAGTTGGTTAGAGCGTTACCTTAAATTTCAATAATCAAGAATCTAAGGACCCAGGTTCGAATCCCATGCTAGTACTGTCACTGGTCAGGCCAGCAACACCTGAAGAAGAGGGGAGAAAAATACCTCTCAAAACGTTGTGCGTATACTAACCTGTTTGCTGTGATATTACTAACAGTTAGTGCATATACTAACCTGTTTGCTGTGATATTATTAACATTTGTTTGCTGTGATATTACTAACAGTTGGTGCATATACTAACCTGTTTGCTGTGATATTACTAACAGTTGAATGCATTTGGAATATTTAACTAAAAATTAAACTTTTCTAAAGACATTCAACACTCATATTAGATGATGGAAATAGTCCAATATAAAAATACAGATAAAATTGGTATGTTTTAACCTCATGGTGTGGGAATGGGAAAAAATTAAAAACTTTTAGCCAGACGTGATTTTAAAGTGATGAAAAAACAACAATATTAAAGTAATATTTACTAAGGCTGTAACCTCAAGAATATGGCTTGAAAATGCAAAAGTAGGGACTTCTATAGGTCTTAACCACAAGCTTATGCTATGGAAGAATTTTCAAGTGCATATTCTTGAGGTTACAGCCTTAGTAAATATTACTTAATATAATAATATGCGTTTAAATAAATTTATAATTACAACATTAAAGTAGTAAAAAATAATATCAAAAATTATTAGACTGCTGATTTTCTTGTAGATTTACTTAAGTATGTCTATCATTTCATCCACCTATCTATATATTTATCTGCTTGTCTTTCTGTGTATCTATGTTTGTCTTTCTGCATATTTATATATCTTCATCTACTTATTATCTAAAAATCTATACATCCATCCATTCATCTATCTATCTACCAATACACTCATTCTATCTTCTTACATATCTATGTATTTATCTATCTACCTATCTAATTTTCAGCCTATCTCTCTATTCATGCATATATCTATCTATCCAACTATCTATTTATCTGTCTAGTCATCCATCAATCTATCCATCTATCTGCTTTCTGTGTTTATTTACCTATTTATTTATCCAACCAATCATTTATCTATTTAACCATGTATACATTCACCCATCCATCTATTCATTTATTAATTATTTATTTACCTGTTTATTTATCTTTCTGGCTATGTCTATGAATTCATTTATCCATCCATCTATCTAACCATCCATTTGTCTATCCATCTATTTATATATCTAAGTAGACACAGATAAAAAGATAAGAAAGATAAGTAGATAGATAGGTTATATGGATGAATAGATAAATGAATATTTAGATACAATGATATCTAGCTCTTTATCAATCATTTATCTATCTGTTTTTAGTCTATTTATTTATTTATCCAATCATCCATCCATATAAATATCTACCTATTTATCGACCTGACCACTCATATATTAGCAATCTATATATATCTACATACCTATCTATTATCTGTCTGCCTACCTATTTACCTGTTTTTTTATCCACCAATCTACACTTCCAGCCATCCATGTAGCTATTCATCCATTCTATCTATCTACTATCTATATATATATCAATCTCTGTATCTATGTATTCATTAATTGATCTGTGTACCTATCATCCATCCTACCTATTTATCTATCTTTTTACTTATCTCCCTATGTGTCTATCTAGATAGATATATAGATTAATAGATAAATAGATAGATAAATGGATGGTTTGATAGATAAATGGATGAATGAGGATAGAGACAGGGATGAAAGTCAGATAGATAAATAGAAAGGTAGATAGACAGTTAACTAATAGATGATGGATAGATGGATGGATGGATGGGTAATACAGAGATAAGTAAATGGATAAACTGAAAGACGAATAGATAAATGGATAGTTGGATTCATGGCTGGATAGACAGATAGATGGAAAGCCATATAGATAGCTAAAAATATAGATAGGGAAGTAAACAGATAAATAGAATGGGTGGATGGATTGGTAAATAAATAGATAGATGAATGAATGGATGCATATATATAAATATATGTAGAGAGAGAATGAATAAATCAAACATTTATTAATTATTTGACAAAACATAGTTTAATAATTTTTGATATTATTTTTTTCCACTTTAATTTTTTTGTTTTTTATTGGTTTAAAATCACAATATCAAGTGTGGCTAAAACACTTTATGTTTTCCTGATACAAGTTATGTGGTCAAAATTACCTACTCATTTCTCTTTCATTGTCTTAAGTCAGGAGAAGTAAGACCCAAACATCACCACTTTTAGGTAAATCAACAACATAAAATAAATAATTCTTATGTAATTATTTTTTGTATTATGGTATGATTCTAAATGCATTATGGCATGTATTTTAGTATTACGTATATTTTCTGCTGTTACATTTTTACTCATTCTAAAACAAAATGTCATATTTTTTGATAACTGTAAACTAATTTCAATTCACATTTTTACTCATTTTCAAGATGAAATATTTCTCATGTATTTTTTTTTTAACTGTGGAAGAGATTTGAAATTTTATATACTGCCACCATACATACTTTTAAGTATCATTGAAATTCCGTAACAGTTTAAGATACTTTCAATGAAATGTGATTTGATTTTAATATATGTTAATTATAGGTAATATTATATCTATTTTCATTCAGAAATGACAAGATAAAATAAATATTTCTCACATTTAATTGTGTGGATACACATTTTATAAATGTACCTACAAGAAATATTAATTCCAAACTTTCAAGTTAAATTAAGGTAACCTGACTAGTTCGATTAAAAATTGGGACATAACGAGCAATCATTTTTATGGCAGTGCGCCCTTTTTATTTTATTTATAAAACACCATTACTGTGTATATTTATCATTGTAAGTAAACTTCCTCTTTGTCATGTTATCTATTGTTTAGGGTTATTAATATTCCTATTAATTTTATCACTATAGAAAATTAATATCAACAAAGAACTAATAAAACTATACTGTCAATCCAACTAGGTACAAATGGAGTTCAAATTTTAGCCTATAAAAATCCAACTGCGCATGCTACAAAGCGAGGTTGGACGCGAGAATGCGTCTACTTGAGATCCCTGTTATATAACGTAGTAGAGATCTTTCTTTTGATGTTGGAATTTGTCTGAAGTTTTTATAATATTACGCAGAGACTGAAATGGACACAGAGGGCCAAGAAACTATCATTTTTGCAATGAACTATTTATGTAAGACAAATAATAATTATGAGTATTTGAAAATCGGGACATACAACAGTCCCGAAAAGACATTTCGGGGACACTGGGACATCTAATCAAAAATAGGGACAAAACCCAAAAAATCGGAACGTCTGGTCACCCTAAGTTAAATAGCACTAAATAAATAGTAATTACATTTTGAATTACAAGTGTCAAATTAACTCCACCCATATCTTTGACCCCATCCACTTTAGATAAATATAGTAATGACATTTATTAATCATTTACTAAATTAGAGATTATCTCTAACACAGATATAAACTTTAAAACTCAATTAAAGATTAATATATCTGATTTTTTAAAAAATAAACCTTCAAACACAGGGCGTTATTCACATTTTTTTCCCCCCACGTATTATCATATATTCTTTTAAATTCATATAAATAAATATACAATAAAAGACAAATGCATTTCCGGTGCTGATCGCCTTTGTCAAAAGCAATAGATATAAAATGTAAAAAAAATTACAAGCTCAATTTAAAAAAACTTACATCCAAATATGCATCTTTTTTTAAAAAACTTTGGATAAAAGTGGATTTTTTTTGTTCTGGACAAAATATTCGGAACACGTTGTATACCTTTTCAACGAAATGTCTAAAATTGATCATTGGTAGCTGTTTAGGTGAGTTTCCTTAGTGTCAAAAATTGTTCTACAGTAGCTATTAAAACGGTACTATTTTGTATACACAATCATTTACTGTGTGTTTATATATATATATATTTTTTCAAATTGATGCTATTTTTGCATTAAATTTTTTTTTCCAAATTAAGCTTCATTGAAATTATAAATAAATAGACGAAAGATGGGTTTTTAACTGATTACACATAATGATTCGGAAAATAAACACAAGTTTTTATAAGTAATTAGATTAATAGTATTTAATATAATGGATCGAAAGTAATAAAAATTACTGACAGGACTTCCTACTATATATTGCTAATTTATACCTAACCTTTGATGAACACTGACTTATCCTGCAAAACAGCAAGAGGAAATCATGGACGAGAACTGCTTACTGGGCATTTATAGTTAACCCTCACCTTGAAGATACTCTAACTATGAATCCTATCGCTGGCTTCAATTCAGCACCCTACGGCGGTAAACTACATATTAGACATATAAATATCTATTGTGAGCGTGTGTTGGAAAATAGATGAAGCGGATAAGTTTAAAGTAAACAGTCTTCGTGATTGTATTTTTTTAGGGGATTATTCCCCCAACCCCACCCCCAATTTATTAAGTTACAAAAATATATACTATAATTCACGACTATCTTTTTAAAAATAAATTAAAAAAACATTCGACGGATACTTTATTTCTAATATCATCAATAGAAATAATTTTAATACTAAAAAAAACTGCTCTCTACTATTAATTTCGATTCATTTGTTATTTTTATTGCTTTATCTTTAAACATCGCCGATTACAAAGATGTTCTTTTAGCACATTTAAAAGGTGCTTTTTATAATTCAAAAAAGAAAAAAGCATGTCTTCGACGTTAAAGACGATAGGAGACGCATTAATAAAACACGTCTTTATCTTTTATAAAATTGGCACAACGTGAAAAACACAAGATAAGAGAAAATAATATTATTAATAGTCCGGATTCCAAACAATGAGAATAACGGTTCCCAATGAATAAGGACTCGGCTCTTTTAGCGATAATAATAGACGACAGCATTAAAACGACGTCGTTCTTCCCAAACATAACGTTAGAAATAAATACTGAACGAGGGGGATTAAAAATTGTTATAAACAATAAAAGCGGATAATTTACATTGTGAAAATAATGGTGGTCGTAAAAATTTTAAAACGACTTCCACGTTTAGCAAATAATAAAAGTTTTAGAAATTCTTTTTTTTAACAAAGTATCCGCCCTCTACAATAACCATTTTGAACTAAGAAGATCAATTCCATTTCTCATGTCTTGAGAAATGAAATTTATCTTCCTTATGTAAAAAAATGTCATAATTTTTATTACCTGAATGCCCACCTATCTAATTAATTATTTGTGCATATGTTTGTGTTCATTTACAACCACTAATTTAATATATAGGGTATATGAATACAGACTTTCACGCGACCCAACACTCTCCACTCTATCTCATATGTCGAAAAGACAATCATTAATACCGTATTTCATGCTAAACCAGCAATCATCAGTTGGTCTAGATTATCATTTCTACACATATATGCAATAAGTGCTCAGATATATATATATTAAGATAGCCAATCTATACTTTAATGGACAGGCTTCAATCCACTCCACACTCCAACTCTTAAACCGTCCATCCAATTGAAAATCTGATGATGGATCGCTCAAAAGCCACCCTGAGGCCGAGATTCTCGTCACACCCATGTTGACCTATTAATTTAAAAAATACCAACCTTTTTTTTGTTGCCTACCTTAATCTAGTCGTCTTTTTGCTTAATACATATTTATGTTAACCTATTTCATCAAGTATTATTATATATTCGTAGCTCCCTATTATCTTTTCATTTTATTAATTTTTGTTTAACACTTCTTATTCATTCTTTATCTACTATATATAGACGGCATGCACATACTGCTACGATGATCTAAGAACACATATGAAAAAGAAATGAAACTGATTGTTGTATTATCTAATTGGATTTTAAATCTGTCATTTGGACATATCTATAAAAACGGAGGAAAATGTTTTTGAGAAATTAATTTAGCCAATTTGAACCATTCAACAACAAAAATTACACGATAATCTATCTCAACATCAAGTCAAAAAGATGACCATTTCAAGCTTCTTGTTTAATATCTATTACATAATCAAATATATTCACAAGATTGAATAAAAGATATTTTTTCTATATCATAGACAAATCTCAAAGTTCAATGTTGTTCTAACCTAGGAGTTTCCAATCTGGAGTATACCCTCTCCCAGGGGATCCAGGAATCTTGTTCAGGGGGTACAATGAATAGCAGATAAATAAGTATATTGTATTATTGATATATTCTAAAAATAGTTATAAATTATCAACATTTCAGTTCTCTTTTCGATCACAAACACAGTGAGATTACATAGACTTTTTCTTACTGCAGGATCCGATGACTCAAAATGTCCAGTTGAGGTTCAAGATAGCTAGTGAAATTGACAGATCGGTATTCCTTCGGGGCTAGCCTCTGCATCTGCACCTCCTGTGCATAAGTATGATGTACTGCATGGCACATTTTCCAATTGCTTATTTCTTATTATAATGAATAGGGAAAACTGGATAATTTACTAAAAGTCAGGGAGTCGGACCAAAAAGTTGGAAACCTCTGTTCTAACCAGTCTAATAAAATTGTCACTCAGCATTCTGGGATAAAACATTCTGATTTATAGTGGTGATTTTTAAATAATATTAAATGCTATAAAAATATTTTAAAGAAGGCATTTATATCACTATGTTTATAGTAATATTCCTTTTGGTTGAATTTACTCATTCTTACTACGAATAAATTCCATAGTAATTCATCACGTCTGTTGTTTATATTCTTAACTATAGTAGTAATTAAACTTCTTGTAATTTTGTCATTGCTTAGAATGAATATGTCTGCTTCGGGTTATTAAGCAGGTGTCCCGCACATCTTATTTGATTGGTCAGAATGTTGTTTTCTTTTTTTAATGATGTAAAAACTATAAGCATCGTTTCAACAGAAATATGGGCATTTGATACATCTCTAACGTAGCTTTTTAAAGATGTTTTTAACAAAAAAAATCCGATAAAATTTAGATTTTTTTATTAATCTTTTTCGTAAACAGCGCATTTAATTATTTTTTTTTTAGATGTATTTTAAAAAAAATCCAATGAAATTGTGAATTTTTTATTAATTTTTTTCGTAAATGGCACATTTAATTATTTTTTTTGGATCAATTTTGTAATTTCCATGAAGCAATAAAGACAGAAAACTTTTATCGGCCTAAAAATACGCTTTTATCAGATCACAAATATGCTGATTCACAAGCAAGGCCTTCCATGGAGTCTAAATGTAAAATTGTATAAGGCAAAATGTTCATAAGGAGTAAATTGCATACTAAATCCCAGGGATATTCAGATCTAGATGCACCAGGTAGGATCTACTCTAATAATAAAAATAAACACACACCCCTGTTGAAAACAAATTTTGAGATGTCATTTATTTACATTTTTACATGCCAAAAAATTATAATCATTTAAAACAAATAATATTATGCTGTGTTTAGTCTTCCCCCTATTAGTGCTTATGTGATGAATTTTGTAAATTAAAATTCCCTAAAGAGAAGGTAGAAAATTAGTAAGGTAACATAAGT
The DNA here is from genome assembly GCA_028023455.1 of Epiperipatus broadwayi. Lineage (NCBI taxonomy): Eukaryota > Metazoa > Onychophora > Udeonychophora > Euonychophora > Peripatidae > Epiperipatus > Epiperipatus broadwayi. The sequence continues at coordinate 2,739,469 of JAQFVV010000166.1, forward strand.
TGTATTGAATTGTGTTATTAAGTAATGTACTAGTAATGTATTATTTAGGCGCAAAGCCAATTACATCACAAATTATAAAAATTCCAGATTTTTCTGTAATCTGATGTCACCCAACTATATTACAGAGAATACAATTTAAACCAACACAATGATAAATGCATAACTCAGAATAAAATATAACTATTTATTTCTTACCTTTTTCTTTCCAAAATGGATTATTAATTTCAGCAAATAAAATACTTCACACATACTGTTTTTTATATATATAAAAAATCATAATTTGACCATCTTTTATAATCATTTTAAAGGATTATTCCTATAAAATACATACACTTATTTATAAAATACACACTATATAAGATAATATATTCATAAATTATTGTAAATATATTAAATATAATATAAATAAGTGTATATATTTAATAGGAATAATTCTTGGAAATGACCGTAACATTTAGTTGAAACATAGGAGAGAAATTGTAATGTAAATAAGAAAGTAAGAAGCAAATAGTTCATATTATAAACCAGGATCAAAAGAAATAAAGTCTATGGAGTTCTTTATGACTAATTATTATCAACTATTGCTAAATAATTTAACACCAGCATTACTAAATAAATATATAATAGTAGCAAAAAATAAAATAATAAAATAAACAGAGAAAAAACAATAAATACAAGAATTATATTTAAACAAGTGCTTTACACACAATAAAAGTTTACTCAGTAATTCTTTGTTTACAAACAGAGCATTTTACATTAATAGTTTTTATTAGTCATTCATTGTATTAGAGATTATCTGCAAGATGCACATTTATGTGCTGAACAAGCACTTGTGGTCAAGCATTGGTGGCCTTGTGGTTAGCATAGCTGCCTTATAAACAGCTGGCCTGGGTTCGCTTCCCAGTCAATGCTTTGACATATAAAAAAAAAACCAAGCACTTGTGTGACAGTGGTGTAGTGAAAATTACACTATAGAAATAATGTTATATATATATACTAGTTGGGTTTCATAACTTCTTTTAACTGCCATTTTGTAATTCTACAAGTTGATTTTTACAAGCATTTAATAAGTAATATTATTGAGATTAATTAATATAAATAGCATTTAGTTCTATTCAGATGTTAGGTTAAAGATTGACTTCATTTGATTCACAGTCTGATTTGTAGTAATGCATGTCTACTGGTATCATTTTATAGTTATAAGTTTCTTCATAGTCAAGTTATCAGCATCAATAAAGTATCCAAATGTTCTATAGTATTGTATTTATTGTCCGTCCTCAAACTTCATTATGAAATTGGATTCAAAGTTATTATAGCAAATATTACTGCTTTTTCTTTTTTTCAACTAACAACAGGATTGGTAGATAGACTTGCATTTCTAATTTACATTTTTATATTCTGTAAGTAATACGAAGATAAAATGACTGAATTTGGCCTCAATGTATACTTCCCTTTGATGACATTATTATCACGTAATCTTGGAAGATATTTTGGAAAGTAAAGATCCTCAATGTTGAAACCTTGACTGGTCCTAATAATAGTGTCTGTGCTTATGTTTACCAACCCAGTTTCTCTGTTAGGCTTTTCTGGATAATTTGTTCCACTTTGAAATTTATTCATAGATAATGTCTGTTGAGTGGTGTACATTTTTCTATATTGCTTTCAGAGTGTTGTTTTGAATCCCCTGTTTGCAGGTGATGAGAGATACTCTCACTGTACATATAAAATATTTTAATCTTAACTTGGAATTTGGATATAATCTAAATTAAAGTTTCAACTTTTTATTTGCATTCAAATTCATCAATTCATAATCAGATCATCTGATATTTTAAGATGAACCAAACTTGATACTGTGAGCTGAGTTAACAATATTCTGTTTAAATGGATAGTTGCAAAAAAATCAAGTCAGATGTCACATGACCTAATTTAATAAGCTTGTATTTACAAATGTTATATATAGAGCTCGCAAAGCTACAAAGCTTGTTAAGAGCTTGTTTTGCGAGCTCTATATATAAAATAGATAGTTGATCTTTCTATGAGGAATATTTAAGACTTTTTTTTGCATTTGGTACTATTCTCTTCATCTGTATATTACTCTCAGAATGAAAATAATGGTTCAAAAGTCTGCTCAATATTGTTTAAATTAGTATGCTGTGAATTTAATACCAATGTTTTTGAAATATCAAGCCTGGAAATAATCTGTATAAAACTTCAGTCAAAATGATGTTGTGCAGTAGTGGTATCTGGACTACATCTAGCCAATTAGAAAAATTATCTATTACCATGAGGAACAGATTGCCACTCCAAAGATCAGCATGGGAAATTTATAGTCCTGATAAAGAGCCATTGGGTCTTAGTCAATGATGACACTATCTTTACTTAGAATATTTTAACTGCCTGACACTGAGGATGATTGTGAACTTTAAGTATCTATATCAATATTTAGCTACTATGCATATAATATTAACAACATTTTTATACTCACATTTTTGTGGTGACCCCAGCACAGAATATTGAGCAGTTGATTGTGGTTGTCAAAAGAATAAGTACTCTTAAGTCACTAAACAATATATCAATTTTCTACTAGCAGATCAATTCTATGTCCACCAAGAATTGCATATATATCATTATGCTTCTTATTTAACTAACTAATTTAGATTCATATCAGTAAAATCTAGCTTCCTGGCTTGACTTCTGACCTTTTACCATAACAATTGCTGCTTATCATTGTATTATTTTTTAGGATTATCATTATAGAACTTTGATTGACTGTATTGGGTATAGAAAAATAAGGAAATCAATATGGGCAATGTTATTTTTTTAACTATTGGAATTTAAATCAGTATGATGTCATAAAATTGCTATATCTTAATATGTTAAAACTGTATGATGATGAATCTCTTTATCCAATTAAAAATATCCAACATTATTTTGTGATCATACTGAAAGTGACTAGACATACATATAGTAATTTTATATTTTAACTTAAATCACTAAACATCACATGATCACCATTCATTATGCTTATTATGGTGACTGTGGTTATTAAAAAACTAAAGACACCCAAAAGTATGGATGCTGAACTGGGTTCAGATCTATACAACTATATAAGCTAATGAGCTTGAATTGAAAATATCATTAGGTTTTTATTGTGGAACAAAGCTTTGTTCTTAACTAATAAGGTAAAGGGTGGCTGTAGGGTTGCATTAGATACTAAGATCTATGTGTAGTACTCTCATATCTAAGGCTCGTCACTGATGAAAGCCACAAGCTAGAAACTACTCTAGGGATGTTGAATGAGTAGGCATTAGATAGAAACTTTATATACAAACCTTTCTACATCAATTGATTTCTCTGGTTTGCACTGAACGGTGCTACTGTATAGAGAGTTTTGCCTCTGTTATATTTTAATCTCTTATATGATAGATTTTATGAGTTTTCAAGAGGAAATACAATGTGGACATCAGTTTTAATTTGATTTCCACAAGATAATATCACATGAACCACAAGTGATGAAGCACCACAAATAATTTATAGTGGTTTAGAACACTAGATAATCCAAATAGATCTTTTAGTGTTTGGAATACCTTATCTTATTTGAATGCAAACCCAAAAACATATTTTTTATTAAACATCCAATAAAAAAAAATCAGGTACCTTAGTTTTGGAATGGAAAAAATTTCATATTAATCTACAAGATCTAGAAGTGACTGGAACTTTAATTTGTTTTAAATAAATCCAAGTCTCATGAAATATCTTTTATTTTATGGCATTAATTTTAGAGGCAAAAGTTCTAATGCACTTATTTAAAATGTTTGTAACATTTACAGTATTATAATAATTTTTATTAGTAATTCACTAGACTAGAAATTATCCACTTAATGAATAATACTTCTATAGAGTAAATTACTATACCACTCTCATGCAAGGTAGAGATTGGTTTCTATCTTTGCATGAGAGTAGTGTAGTGGAAATTACACTGCAGAAATATTATTCATTATTGGATAATCTCTAGTATAATGAATGATTAATATAATTATTAATATACTTTCATCAAATGGTTTGTGTCAAAGTTGTAAGGGCAGTAAGTTTAGCACTTATCAGTTAAACTGGAATAATTGGCTATCTATATACACCGAACAATGATAAAGATATATGTATAAGATTGATCTGTGACAACTGTTGAGTACTGGTTCAGCATGAAATGTACATCTTGTATACCATACATATTTTTCACATATCTTTGGTTATATACTTAGGATTGCACTTCTCCACAAGATGTTAAAGTGGGTAGAAACCAGTGCCTATCTTGCATGAGAATGGTATAGTGAAAATTACACTACAGAAATATCTACAGTATTCACTTGTTTAGTAATTTTCTGATGGATTTTAACATTTAACTAAGAATCTTCTTCAAGAAGTATAATACCTACTCTTTCTTATTGCAATGCCAAATGTATATTATATAATATTAAATTGTCCATTCACTTTACTACTGTTACACAATGCTTTATTTGCCATTCTTTTTTTTTTTACAGTTTACAGTTTTGATTGCCCCAGCAATCTTCTTCAGAACTTATTTTTTTAAAATTTGAATTTAGAGTTAAGGCTATGAGATAAAATTTGAATTTAGAGTTGAGGCTAGGAGATATAAAGTTCTGAAGAAGATTACTGGGGAAATTGAAACTGTAAACTGTAAAAAAAGGTGATAAATAAAGCATTGTGTAACAGTAGTAAAGGGACTGGACAATTTAATATTATATGGTAACTAAGAATCTCAAAGGATATTATCAAAGAAAGGCAGTGTATTAAATATTCCAATAGCTATTGGATATAATACACACTGGAATATTGTTGAAGACAGTGGTTTTTCAAAAAGGATACTGATTTATTTTCAACAGAACTTTATGTATGTTGATTTTCAATAGATATTTGGAGATATAGCTATTGGAGGACATTCTTTTGTCAAAAAACATAAATAACATCTGCTTTATTGATAAAGATGGGTTTATCTTATACATATAATCTCTAAAAATCTAATTTCTTCATTTGGTTTGATGATATTCATTCAGAATATATGATTAGTTTAATGCCTTTTTTGATTTTGATTTGTTAAAATCTTCAGAGATTTTAATTATCAAGAAAATGTTGAAGGTCTATATCATATGGACTGCTGTTACTTATTTATATTCACAACAATAATTTTTGAAATTTATATCAAATACTTCTGGATACTTTGTCTGATGTTTATTATGATACTGGCATGGTTAATTGCAGCCATGTATATTCTAAGTGGATGAACCAATCATAAGCTTTATTTCCTGGATAAACAATCATAGAATGATCAATGATTTATTGGTTTTGATATTTTTACTAAAGTTTTGTCATGAATATGGATCTACTATTTCTTGTAATGTTTAATAATTAATTCTGTTCCATTTTTGAATTCTATAGATTGCATTCTTATTGATTACCAACCTGCTTTTTTTTAATTTTTAGAAACAATAGAAACTTCTGAGTCCATTATTATTCATTTTATTTAAATTTATTTTTTGAAAGTTGAGCTTGTATTTATTACACACCTCATTTCCTTTAATTGCTTTTTATGGGTTTTGGAGTCTGATTTTTTTCTCATTGTTTAAACAGTTTGCTATCTCTTTTGAATGAAGCAAGCTATTTCAAAGTTTCTTTACCTGAGACAGTTGGCTTTCATTAGCTATTTTCTAGGTAAAGTGCTTTTTAATTAAGTAATTATAAATGGATAACTCCACACATCAAATATTTTCATATAAACATGCATTAAAAATAGATTACAATACATAGTCTACCAGTGGAAATATTATAATAAGTAAGACAATTGAAAACTTTGCTATACTTTGATTTCTTATAACTATAAATTTAAACTGCAGTGCTTTGATCTCTATATTAGATCTAGAGTGACATTCAAAAGGGATCCTTTTAAATGCAATCAGCTTGACAGTTTTATTTTAATTCTTGGCCTGGAGCAGTTAGCTTTCATTAGCTACTATTCTAGGTAAAGTGTTTTCTAATTAAGTAATTATAAATAGATAACTCCACACATTAAATATTTCCATCTAAAACATTCATCAAATATTATATTCTAATTAAGTAATTAATGTGTGGAGTTAACTATTTATAATTACTTAATTAGAAAACATTTATATGTGTGTGTGTTTGAAAAGGAAGGTTTTTAATAAATGTGTTTTGCCAGTTCTTACTTATGAATCTGAGACTTGGACAACCAATAGAAGAGCAATACAGAGACTTCAAACCACTCAAAGAAGTATGGAGAGATGCATGTTGGGAGTAACAAGAAGAGACCAAAAATGCAATGTATGGGTAAGAAAACAAACAGGTGTTACTGACCTCATTGAAAAAAATTAAAAAACAAGTGGAGTTGGGCTGGACATATTGCTAGAAGAGATAATATAAGATGATAATAGATGGACAATTGAAATTTTAAACCAGATTCCAAGAGATTGTAAAAGACCCAGAAAAAGACCACATGTGAGATAGATGGATGAAATAAGAAAGTGTACAGAGGTGATGTGGAGAAGAGAAGCTAAAGATCAGAAAAGATGGATTGAACTTGGAGAGACCTTCATCCTGCAGTGGATTGATAATGGTTGTTGATGATGATGATATATATATTGTACCAGTCACTTCAATCTTCTTTTAATCACTGAGGGTGCCACTAGACCATTGTTGATCTAGAAAATTTAATTTACAATGATCCAAAAGTTAACAATGATGATAAATACTACCAGCTAGATTTAGGGAGAGAAGGAGATCTTTAACATTGTTTATACAATTGAGAAAATAATACAGAGACAAATATCAGCCAAAAATAATTATAAATAATTTTAAAAAAATTATTAAATCTAAAATATTAGTCAAACAAAATGTGAAAGTTTGACCTAGATTTCTCCAGCAGATTTATCAGAGAGTGTACAAGAGTATTGTAACCTTAAATACCCTGGCAGATAAGTTCATTTTCCACCCTTTGCATTTTCAAGTGCACATTCTTGAGGTCTGTTGCCTTAGCAAATATTACTCATCTAAGATTAAAAAGGGATTTATAATGTCTTCCTACTAGTGATATATATATAAACCAAAAGAAATTTTCTTTAGTTAGAGATTTAAAAACAAAATGAACTTGTATGGAATTCAATGAATCAGTACAGAACAATCTTTTCCTATAACCTGACAATATATTGGGAGATTATATAAGTGTCATCTGCCTGTCAACACTCATGAACGGTCATGTTTAAGATTGTAAAAGGTTAATTCTGATAAGAGAAAAAGAAAAGGTTACAGTATTACTTAAACTGAAACATAGGAAAAACAAAATCTCTACTATTTAATAACAATAGAACAATATACTCAATAAATCACCAGCCAAAAGATTTATGGTTCACAGAAAATCCAAACCAAGATTGTCTAATTAATTATGATGAAAGAATAAAGGACCGTTGAGTTAAAAAGAAAATTGCTAATGTCTGCCCAAGTATTTATCAAAGGTTAGTAATATAAAATAGAACAACACTAAGCATATAAAATATAAGCTTGCAATATACTCTCAAATAAATAAATTTAACATATGAAATCTTAAAACTAAGACTCCAATACATGTAATAATAAGAAAAATATATAATAAAATAATTAGAAATATTTAAATTATTATACATCTTATTATAGATGAAGCTTTCTTTTTAGATTAAACCGAGACTTTAACATAGAGATTTAAACAAGAGATTTAAGCCCTGGTTATAATATGAAAAAGTTTCTTTACTTTGAGGCATAATGTTCTGTCCAGTTGATTTTTTTTCCATTGAGGTAATGCACAGTTTATTTCTACCTAAAGTTCATCTCAAAGGTTTTCTGATTTCCATTTATTTATATGTTCAGGAGTCTAAAGATAATTGTTGGGATCAGTTCTGGACTAAAATTTTAGGTCATGTTTTTGAAGACGCAGTTATGGAGCTCTGGGGTTTGCCTTTGGGTGGTTTAGCACATTGCATATTATTAGGCAGGTTTCTCATGGTGTGTAACTTTAGCATTCTGGAGGGACAGTCACTATTTTCAATGTTGTAGCATATTCACTTCTTATGTTAGCAAATAGTTAAGCAATTATTTCTTAGCCCGGCAAGCAGCAAATACTATTAGCAAAATCTATTAGAAGTCAGGAAAAAATATATAACTTTGGCAGTCTACACTTTGGCAATCTGCATTGAGCATTTAAATATAAAAATTAGAACAGTAATCTGAATAAGAATCACCATATGCATCCAAATAAAAATAAGAAGCAGAATAATAATTTAGTCAAAACCCGGAGCTATTTATGTAAATTGTTACCTCCCACCTAATCTTTAATTAAAAGTTTTGACCAGGGATAATCTCTATCTCCTGCTTAATCTTAAAAAAACAAAAACAAAATCCAACCAAGGCTCTTATCTATTTTCAAACATTAATTAAATTTAAGTAAATGAGAAAATAAGTCTCATCTTTTAAAATAGATTACAATCAAAAGAAAAAGAAACTTGATAATAATCAAAACTTGTTTTAAATTAAAATGCTTTTACAAATAGATTAAAATATTGCTTGCTTTTAATTACTGTAATAAAAAAACAACTGTCAAAGAAATTTATTTTAAACTAATTAGGCACATAATCTTAAGGTTATAAATATATATTACTTACATAATGAATATGCACTTTACAAATTATTAATTACAACTATAAATTGTTTTAAAAGATTTCTAATTAAAAGAACTTCATACTGACTCATTGTAAATCGAAAGATTTTATGTATGTTAGTTTGTATAGAAATTATGGATTTAATCAGAGAAGTAGTTAATAGCTTCATGTTCTCAAAGCAAAATGCTTTAGATTCACCTATATATTTAGAAATTAGATTGAAGAAAAGATGGCCACTCTTGTCTTTTAAAATCATTAATCTTGTGTTTAGATTTGTAGAAGTCCCTACTGTCGCATTTTAGGTGCATAATCTTAAGGTTATAGCTTTAATATATATTACTAAAATCTATTGAAAAAGTAAAATCACAGAATTTTAAAATATAAATGAGTATGTGTGTTATTGCATGTACTCTTAAAACACGAAAACAAATTATAAGATACAAGGCTTTATAGTGATATTTTATGTTCTTTTATATTTTAAAATATTAAACTTTTAAAGTGGAGAAAGCTCTGGTTCAATATATACATGAATATTATTTATCAAAATTGCTTTTACTTTCACAAGTGTAAATTTTCATTTGCTTTGTAGTGCAAATGCGAATGATGATTCAGTTTATTTGTTTGATTGCTTTTATTTTGGAATAGGCTTTGTTTATTGGTGAAGCCAAATTAGCAATTCATTCTGAAGATGCTGAATGGCTTTGATCTCAAAACTAATCCTAGAATCTATTATTAATATGTAAATGATTTTTCTTAACAGATGAAGCTCTCTTTGCATTATTTACAGAATCCTTAAAATCACAAGCCATGAATAATTTTTTAATTTTGTGGTATAATCTATTTTTTTTAAATTTCCTTTTACAATATTAAATAAAATTTAGGTCAGGAGGATGCTATCAAGAGGTCAGTTGCCTGCTTAAATGTCATTTCAGATGTTTATGTAGATGTAGTGTGAAATTGCAAAACTTTATATATATATAGCTTATCTGCATATATAATTATTGCAATTTTTTTATCAGGTTTATTAATTTGGCTCATCCTAAAAAAATATTTTCAAACTGCCCTAGTAAATGGAGGAAGTTTCTTAAGCTATTTTGATCAAATTGTTTTTAGTTAAATTTTCATCACGAGGGAAGTATTCTGTGAAATATTGTTACAGGGAAGTATTCTGTGGAATATTGTTTTCTGTTATGTTTTTGACTAAATGTGCATCAAACGCTACTTTCTTTTTTCTTTGGACAGTGATAAATTACTAACTATCAATTCGAGTTTTGTTTGCCCAGTTGCATCCTGTCAAGTTCTTTTATTCTGAACTAAATTCCTCAAGAGTGATATTTGTTCAATGTTTTTTTTATTTACAGCACGAATATATGCATTTCATATAAAAACAAGCCTTGACTGCAAATGGTTAGTAAGCAATTCATGTGTAGTCAATATTAACAATAATTTGATTTGGTTTGATTTTGTGCATTATTCATGGACAATTTTATGATCAACACATCATGATTGTTTAACGTTTATTAGTTTTTCTAGATTCAAAAATATATTACCATTCATATCTTCATGTTAACCAAATGTTTTTAAACTGAGTTACAATTTATTGTTAATCCACAAACTTTTAATATAAAGTTAGATTCAGAATTTTTTTTAGTTAGAAGAAATGTTATTAAACCACTAAAACATCATATGATCATTTCCAATGCTTACACAAGCTGTTAAACCATTAGCAAACTCTCCATACAGTAGGGCCACTCAGGGCAAGCTTTAGTAACTAAATAGATAAAAAGTAACTGCCGGAGAGAACCTAATATCTAGATGCAGTGTTCTCAGATCCAAGGTGCCTCACTGATGAAAGCCACAAGCTAGAAATTAGTCTAGGAGTATTGAATGAGCAGGCACTAGATAAGAATTTTATGCACAAAACTTCTTGTATTCATTGATTACTAAGACTTGCACTGGGTGGCACTACTGTATGGAGAGTTTGCTACGGTTTTACAAATGTTATTGATTGTTTTTCTTTTCACTTAGAAATGGGACTGGTTAATAGACTTGATTTTAAATGCATGTTTTTATATCCAGTAATAAACGTGATTAAACCTGATCATGACAAACCTTACATATAAATGTTTATTAAAATGTAATATGAAACTTCACATGATCACCATTTCTTCTGGCATCCATTGATTTCTCTAGCTTGCTGTGTGTGGCAATACGTATAGTGAGATTTATCTGTTTTAATATGAAACTTAATAATAGGTTTCAGTGTAGTTTGAGAATTATTGTAAAAAGAGTAATGTATAGTTTTGAAATGCAATCTGTAATGGAGAGAGATAAGACTATAGGGTAGTGCTTAAATAAGCTAAGTTGCTTTGTTTTGTTAGATATATATGGGATTCGAATTCAGACTTACACACGATCCTCAACTCTCCATACCATCTCATATGGCCGACCCACCTGATCACACACATGTTGAGAAGATAAATAATCACCAATATACGTATTTCATGTTAAACCAGGAACCATCAGTTGAACCAGATTATCAGATTACTATCTCCACACATATATACAATCAGTGTTCAGCTTTATATTAAGATAGCCAATCGTCATACTTTAATGGACATGTTTCAAACTATTCCAACCCACAACACTTGTTGTATATTAAGTAAACTATTGGAAATTGTTTGTTGATTATATATATAGATGTGAAATTGGATGTATGTTTGTATGGGTGTGTTATTTGAATGACTTGAACGTAATTTTTATCCTGAGAGACTTGTAATAGTGGACGAGTCGGTACAAAGAGATTATTGAATCGATTCTCACCTGGTTAATTGAATACAACTATCATTTTAAGTGTTCGAATTTCACTTGACCTACAAAGCAACTGACCACACAGTAATAAATAAATCAATATATACTAATCCATGGATGATTTTCACTAATGTTGAACTTCAGATAATATATTCTATATAAGGATCATTTCCAATTTAAAATGTATTTAAATTCTTCGTGCATTATTTTCCCCCGTTTGTTTAAAATGCAAATTAACTGTTTGATAAGAATGGCAGAAAAGCTTTCCATTCATTTGTTCGGGCTTATAGTTTATCAGAGCTGGTAACTTTTGCTCCTCGTGTTAATTCTTTAAAAGGATTCATTATAACCTTCTAATACTGTAATCTGTTTATACAGTATGCCGGAGTTTTTTTTATCTTACAGTTTGCTTTGATCTTGTCACCCGTTCCAGCATCGTTTCAAAAATATTTACATTTGTTTGCATATTAAATACGCTGATATTTAAACTATGTAAAGTTATATATATAATCTAATAGTTTTATATATAATATAATCGTTATATCTGCGTAATAACATTGTTTATTATTAAATATAATCTATTTTGAATAAGTAGTTCTCAAATATGCAATTAGTTGCGCCTACAAAAACAACTTTTATCGTTTACAATACTTAAATGTTGATTATTCTTGTACTCTGTTTAATTATTAATAAGCTAATTAATTATTCTGTTTTTTATGATCAATGACTAAAATCAATTCGTGTTGTAAATACACATAAATGATGGTTTTTTATCAGAAAGAACTCAGCAGATCCGTGTGGTATCGTGTTACCATAGCAACAAATAGCAAACTTAACTAAATCACAGAATTACGACGTTTTTATAGTCCAGCTAGTTCAGAGAAGTACTAAAATAAAGAGATTGCAAATTTCATTTCTGATTTCCTTTTTCTAATTCTGGAAGTAAAAGCGTTGCTATCAAAAGTTAGATCTCATCTTAGCAATTAATGAAATTTTGCCAAAAATTTATCCGATAAGGCAATATTTGATTCATACGAAAACTTTACTTTTATTGGATATGACATACGGATTAAGAGGGATTATTTTAAATTCTGATTTATCATGTTTTCGATTGTAAACTCGTTTATATATATATGATTGGCTTTTAATATTTTTTCTTTTCTTTTACATATGATTGGCTTTTAATATTCTTTCAAGAAAAATAATTGAAATGTAATTTAAATCAAATATCTTATTATATTAGTTTATTAAAATAATTTTCATTATCAGTTATCTGCTGAAAGACATAAGGCTTATATTATTTCCAAGTAATATCTTTTGAATGTGTGGTATATAATTTTGATTTAGTTGATCATTGGCATTTTATAGGATTCCCTAATTAAGAATCAGTTTTTTTAATTTTCCTTCTTAGATGCATTTGATTGTATCATTTTTTTCTATTCCTCCCATAATTTGTAAATTAAGTTTTGATTTGACTTGAAGCATGTTAGTGATTGGAACATTTTCTGGATTTCCTAAGTACTTTCTTTTATTTGATTTTGCCACAATTTTTCTTTAGATCTTTTCCTGTATAAATAATTATCTCTTATGCTGTACTAATGAATTTGCATTTCTTGAATAATAAATTTATTAAGATCAACTAATAAATTATTTGATCTATTTGTGTTTCTTGAATAGTAGATTTATTATGATGTGATTGAGCTCTACAGTTTAGTCAATTGCATATGGTCAATCAATATTATACCTAAAACTACTGAAACATAGCATGGCTAGTGATAAAAGGACACAGTTTAGTATTGATGTGCTGTGGTGGATTATCAAAAATTTGCATGCCACTTTTAAGGATAAATGTTTTATTATGACCACAAATTGGCCCATAGGCTTATCAATCAGTGGCATGATATGTAGCTTTGCAATGGACTTTATTGAGAACAAGGTCATTCAGCCTTTCTTATATGCTGATAGGAATGTGATATACACAAGATATGTTGGTGATGTATTTGTTTGTGCTCCCCCTGAACTCATTCAGGAGGTGTTTGACAAATTGACAATGGACCATGGAGGAAGATTCATCAAATTTCTAGACTTGATATAACACAAAATATTGATTATTCAATGATCCTAAAACCGTTTAGCATCAGGAGTTACTTGCACCTGCAATCTGGGGCCCCATTCTGATATAAAATGGGAGGCTTTAAGGCCTTTCTATCTAGAAATAAATAACTTTATAAATTTGAAGTGGGTAGAAGAGATAATATAGAATTATATAGGAAAGACTTGATTAAGATTGGATACTTGAGTGCCATGCTTGACAAACAAATAAGAATATTTAATAATGCACATCCATGTAATGATATATCTAAAATCAACCTGCCATACATCTCTAACATATACTCAAAGATAATACCCATTTTGCACATGGTCTTTAATATTGGTTTCAGATGCCATTTCTCACTAAATAGACTTATCAATAATTCTAAATATAGGATTAATCATGAAGACAAAGCTCAATTGGTTTACTTCCTGGACTGCAAGTTTTGTCATGTTTGATACTATGGAGAAACCCGTGCAAACGTAAAATCTAGAATAGTCCAGAATGTTCATTTATATAATAGAGCCAAGTTCAGCAATCCTGATAGCTCAAAGTTTGACAACCACAAAAATAACACTGATCATTATGCAAAAATTATCTGCCTTGAAAATAATAATAAAAAATAGAAAATAAAAGAAACTTGGCATATTATCAACTCGCAACACTCTATAAATGTAAGAGCCTATAAACACTGGTCATTTAATATAATGACATAGCGTGAATCCCTTTGCATGCAAATATGCAAATTTATAATAATTAGCAGCCAGTTTAATTTATATTGTATACACAGATGGATATTGCTAATATTTTGTTAATCTTCTTCCTTGGTCATGCTTTGACAAAGATACACTGTATCAAAAGCTTAGATTAGCAAACAATAAAGTTTTAAACTTAAATTTATTACTGTATTTCAGTTTTCATACATATATGTATATATCAGCTGGTTAATCAAAATATACGATTGTTGTGACAGCAATGTTTCTTTAAAATGCCTCATAATCAAGAAAAACAAACAATTACAATGCTTTTTCTATGGCAAAAAGCATTGTTAGCCGAGAGGTCAGTGCAGCTGCCTTGCAAGCAAGCAGACGGTTGTGCGGGTTCGCTCCCGGCCGATGCTATGACATATGGGGGAAAAAATGGTAAAAATTTAATAAAAAGAACTAAAGATAACTTTATTAAAAATACATATATTCAGACCTAATATTTTAGTGTAAAATGTATGAATTTATTCTATTTCTATAAATTATAATTCTTAAAATAGAAATAAAATAATAATAATTATGGATCCCCCATGCTTTTATTTCAAGTTACATCTAAAATTTTCAATTGTGGTTGAAGAAACAATTATTTTTTTTGATGTACAATAAATAAAAGCATACAATATTAAAAAATAATCTATCTCTATTATTTTTACTTTTTAATATTGGCACAGTAAATAAAAATGTAAAACAATATTGTATTTTAAACTGACTTGAAACTTATAGTTGATATATATTGTGCCAACTGAAATTTGATGTAATTTTAGTATTTAGTGTAATATCAAGCATAACATTTTTTTAAATTGTTTTCCAATTAGTTTTAATACAAAATGTATTAATCTAAAAGCATTAAAATAAATTGCTATGGCAACAACATGTTAAAACAAGAACTGCATTATTATTGCACATAAATTTATACATTTATTTTATTCATCTAAAATATAAAACCACTAAACATCACATGATCACCATTTCTTATGCTTGCTCATAACTGTTATTAAAACAGTCAAAACTCTCCATACAGTAATGCCACTCACTATGGAGAGTTTTGCTTGTGTTAATAAGTTATGAGCAAGCATAAGAAAAGGTGATCATGTGATGTTTAGTGGTTTAATACCAATCCTGCCTAATAGGATAATGGTGGCTATGGTTATTAAAGAACCAAAGACACCAAAATGTATGGGTATTGAACTGAGTTCAGACCCATATGATTATATAAGCTAATGAGCTTGGATTGAAAATATTATTGTGTTTTCCATTTTAGACTCATAGTTTTGTAATTAAGTAGAAGTAAAAGGTGGCTGCTGGAGGGTTGCATTAGATCCTAAGATCAAGCTCCTCACTTATGAAAGCCACAAGCTAGAAACTAGTCTGGAGATATTGGATGACTAGGCACTAGATAGGGATTTTATGCACAAGCCTTCTGGCATCCATTGATTACTCTGTCTTGCACTGAGTGGCACTACTGTATGGAGAATTTTGCCTGTTTTAACATCTAAAATATATATGCAAATAATAAAATTTTTGACTTTGTTAAGATTGTTATTGTTTCTTTATTCTACATATTTTATTTATTGCATTCACAAGTGGAAGATCATCATTATAAATGAATATTCAATGTCCTTAACATATATGCCATTATGTTTATGTGATATGTGTCTAATATTTTATTGGAATCATATATATATTATATCGGACAAAGCTTTGGATTCGCATACACTGACCATGAGGGCGCCACTAGTCCGAAAAAATCGGACTAGACATTTATTTTAAGAGTGGACAGGATATGCGAATCAAATGCGCTGGACTAGCTCAATCAAGCAAATGAGAACTTACGTTTTGTTCAGGAAATTGGAAATGTAGCAACAGAAAACAAAATCAACTAAGTAAATAAATAATTTTATTACGAGTATGATTAAATAAACATAAATCTAAATAATAATCTTTAAAGCACACTTAAAATATGTACTACACGTACATTCGTCAAAATTAAACTAAAATATTTATATGGTTTAGAGAGCGATTTCCTGTGCGTGAAAGAGTGCAAAATACTGACAGTAGCAGAAGTATTAGTAAGTAGACAGTGATCTCATGCAAGACAAGGGAGATTAGCTTCCTGCTTATAACCCATAGTTAGGAAAAGGCTGAATCTCCGTATTTGAGATTTATGTAAGCTTATGTCGAAACTGAAGGAATGCGAAGGTAGCTTCCAAAACATTAATAATAATAAAAGAGTGTTGAAAGTTATTACTGTACTTTCAATCGATTGACCTCCCTCTGAGTGAGACAGGCTAGGAGCTCACGATCTACCTATTGAGAGGGTTAAAACGATCGTACATGCCCCTAATAAATGAAATGGAAGCTTGAAGAAACAAAACTAAAAACTATTATATTTCATAATCGTCTATTATAAATAATTAAAGTTTCACGACATAAGTAGAACTAATAACAAAATGGGTCATGAGCCTGAAGTCAATTAAAATAGTCTGTAATATCCAGACTGCTTTCTATAATAAAAAGGAATGTGAGATTAAAATAAACTACTATCTTACTTACTAAGACTTAAATAGGATGGACAGTAATAGGTTTGAAACTAGCACTCATTAAAAAAAGAAAGAAAAAAAATCAAGCACACAGAAATCGAATTACAAAAGATACAACTTGAAAAACATTTATATTTTTTAAAAAAAGGAAACACATATAAGACAACATTATTTAAATTGTGAAATTGTAAGGTACCTTAATAATTTATTTAAATGCTAGTGCACTAGACTTCTTAAGTATAGTCCGTTGCTCTGAATTCACTGACGGTAGGCTTGGGCGAGTTGGTTAGTGGTTTCTTTGGAGCCAGTTCTTATGGCATTATAGGCAGTTAATGGAGACACAGGATGTCCGAACCTGTCCTGGCGAGAAGCTTAGCACATCATGGTAAAGAAAATATTCTTGATATAGGTTCATTCTAGGTAGAATAATTACCGGATCAGCTTTCAGAATATGCAGGAATTGTTCTTTACAAGTATTTTTGGCAGGAATAGTTTGTGCAAGTATCTTCAGAGTTCTGGAAGTATTCAGAGGTTGTGCATTTCTCTCTTTCAGAGTTGAGGCCTGTCTTCATGAGCTGGTGCAAGCATTCTATCTTTTGTCTAAGATAATCCGAAGGCCTGATTAAGCCTGTTATAGCTGAATCATATCTCTCAACCAATTACCAAACTTTTTCTTAATTAAAATGTAAAAATTCTCTATCTAGATAACAATAGTTATCTAATTAATGAAATAAATTGCCCTTTACAGATCTAGGAACTAACTAATGAAAAATTCTTTTCTTTTTGTTTTCTTTCTTTTTAATTATTTTTATCAATATAAATCCCAAATCTGAAAAGCAATTTATTTGTACACTTTGCTTTTACATAAATTTAACAAAAAAAAAAGTAATCTTAGTTTTCTTTTTTCTTTCAAAATTAAAATTAAAAACCAAATATAACTGTGGTATTAAAATATAATTCCCACGCACATACATATATATTTGTACAAGCATTAAAAAAAAAAACTTTTAATCAAGTTTTACAAATGAAATCTTATATAAAAGTTTATTTTATTTTCTTCACCCCTATAAAACTATAATTTTTGTAATGGTGTTTTAAACATCCATTACAACTGCCTCTCCATCATTACAAAAAGAAACTTAGCTGACTTTGCTCTGCCTACCACTAACCAGTTTTCTCTAAGTTTGTTCTCACTTTAAAAAAAAATCAAATCCATCTGACTACCCTAACAAAAACTATTTAAAATCATTTGTAAGTAACATAAATTTTCAGGTATATACTGGCGATCTATTAAAATAACTATTTACAACAAAGTAATACAATTACGATAGCCACTATACATTTTATTAAATAAAAACGAACATAATTTAAAACATTAAACTCTAATATTGTTTACCACACACATATATAGCTGTAATTATGTAATATTATTTACAAAATTCATTCAGGCTTATCGCCTACGTCGAAATAAATTTCTATTCTCAACTTGTAGTCCAATTACAAATCCATTGAGTTTTTCTTTTTTTTAGCAGTACCTCCGATCAATATCACTTATGCTCGGTCAGGCGGTTCTCTCTTTATTCTTACTGACTCTCTAATGTATGTTCCTTTTCCCCTTTTATCTATCCCTTGTTTATAATTTATTGCCTTGTCTCTTTCTCGGTCTGTTTTATCTTGTAGCTCATATATCTTACGACCCTTTAGCCAAGCAAAATATATTTGTTCAATGTGTCCCATATTAGTACAGACCACCTCGTTAATAACAAATGGAATGAATCCCTCTTCTAGAGTCTTTTCAAATAAAATTGCTCTATAGATAGCTTTTATCTCTGCCTTAAAATCATACTCTTTAAACATTTTTTTTACTCTCTTCTTTTCAAATTCGTATTCATAACCACTAGTTGTTTTAGCCAACTTATTCTTAGTTTCATGCGGAAACTCTTTTACGTTATTCTCTGTCTTTTGATCTGCATTTTCTATCTCACCACCTATCTGCATCCAATCTCTACCCACTTCTATCTCTATTTCTACCTTGCCTGTTGTAATGCTATCCTGTTCTAATTCATCTTTCATGTATTTTGCCTCTTTCTTTACTATTTCAACTTCCTGAACCTCCTTATTCGAATCTTTCTCTATGGCTTCTATAGCTGCCTGATTTTTGTCAACTGTCTTCAATATTTCCCGTCTCATTTCTTTCATTTCTGCTCTCAGCTCCTCCAGTATTGTTTGTTGACTTCGTTTCATTTCCCGCAACTCTTGACGTATTTCTTTCATGTCGGCTTGCTGATTTTGTTTCATTTCTATTATCAACTTCATCATCTTCTTCATCATTGTCTGTGTCTCACTCTCTTCTTTTTCTACTATCTGGGGGTGTTTAAATGCAACTGGGCTCTCTTCCAAACCTCCCTCCCTATCGTTTTCTTCTTTAGATTCCATTTTCAAAATAAACTTAGCCCCAATAAAATCTATTTTTTTTTTTTCAAATTACCAATGGAACTTTTCTTTTAAATCTGTTTATTAACGTTTTTTTTTTATATTTAATCTTCAACAGCTAACTTTATTTTATTGTTACAAAGCAAACTTAAACTCTTTACTTTTTTAAAAACTTTACGAACGTCAAACTAATAAATAAACTCTTTTTGAATATCAAAACATTAAATACGGACAGATCCGAAAGTATCTGCATTTTTCCATCAACTTCTATTCTACCACTAATTTTATTTCACCTATTTTCGCCTACCGTTTCTGTTTATTTTTCCCAACCATCCGAACAAAACATCTCACATAAAGTTTTAATATCAGCTCCCATGTTTGGTTGTGCCAAAAATTACTATATTATGTGCCGGACGAAAGATTTTAGTTTCATATAACCTGACCACGAGGGCGCCACTAGTCTGAAAATCGGAGCTAGACATTTATTTTTAAGGGTGGGCAGGATATACGAACATGAATGTGCTGGACTAACCCAGGAAGAGCAAAAGCTAATGAATGTGGTTCAGATAATTGAGAAAACACTGAGACAAACGTCAGCCAAAATACTTATAAGAACTTTTTAAATTTATTAAACATAATAACAAAATAAATATGAAACTTGATCTACATTTACTTAGCAGATCTTAACATTGAGTGTATGCGAGCAGTACTACATTAAATACCCAGATAGACAGGTTCATTTCTTATCTATAACACAATAATGGCTTATATCTTCTTGCTAGCGGATCACCCAACCAATTCCCTTTTCCCTATAGACATTTAGTAAGATGGATGTTTGTGGAGAATAACGGGACAGCGCAGAAGAGCTTTTCTTAGTCCAGAAAAGAAATGTCGGAACCAAGAATGTCATAACTCTGCAAAACGCTCATGGACAAGTACATTGAAATGAGCCAAGGTTAGTCTCACATAAGAAAGAAACATGAACTACGTAATCTGAATTATAGCAAATAAATCTCTACCAAAAAAATAAATAAATCATATATCCTATAAATCGCTAGCCAAAGCCAAGTTTGATTTAGTTTAATGCCGAAGCAAACAAACAAACAAAAATAAAAGAAAACTACTAAGGTCGGTCTGAGCATTTAACAATGGTTAATCATAAAACTGAGAAATTATCAAGCATATAAAATATCACTCGCCCTACACTCTCGAACAAGCAACCCTTTAAGATTGAAAATCTTGCTACTAAGATTGTAATGTAAAAATAAACAAAAATACAATAATATTTAAATTGATCAATTACACATCATAAATATAATTTCTTTTTAAGATTAGGCTGAGATTTGCTAGAGATTTAATTAGAGATTTAGCTCTGATTTTGATATGGAAAGGTAAGTTACCTCGAGATAATATTAATTTCTGTTGTTCACACAAAGTTCGGTTTATAGAGTCCTCTACAACGGCTGTCATTTACTACAGGTTCAGAAGTCTGGAGGCATTATCAGGATCCACTCTGGACTTGACAGTTAGGTCATGATTGAAGTCACAATTTGGAGCTCCGGAGGTTCATCTTTGGAAAGACTCATCCCATCATGTTGTGGAGATTCTTCTTGGCGTATATTACAGGCATGGTGTCTGAATGACTGCTATTATCATGGCAAATAGAGTTATTGTCGGTCAACGGAAATTCAACTTGGTGATTCCCATGGCACCAATATCAAAAAAAAAATTTAGTCACTTTCACAATGCAACAGTTCAATAACAGCTAAAATCTGGATCGATCCTCAATAACAAGAAGCTGAATAAGCTGAGCAATAAAAAAAAAAAAAAACTGAATGACCAGAATAGTCTCTTTGAATCCTCCTCTCTAATCAAAAAAAAAAAAAAAATTACCCAGCTATTTATGTCCTTTGTTATCTCCCGGCGCAATCTTTTTTTGCAACTTTCAACCAAGGTAAATCTCTATCTCCCACTCAATCTTAATTAGAAAAACAATATCTTACAGGGCTTTATCTTACAAAAATGATTTTTTTTTTTTTTTATATAAAAAAAATACAAACCTAAATCTCAGCTTTAAAATACATCAACATTAATTTTTTTTTAGTTTAAATAAAATACATATAAGAGCACTAATTAAACTTTGTTTGCTTTTAATTATTTTAAAAGAAAATAAGCGTCATAAAAAAAAATATTTTATACTAAAACCAACTGAGAATTAAAAATATAAGATTTCAAGATAAATAAGTATGTGTGTTATTGCACATATAAAACTTGGTGTTTTTTTTTCCAATTTATATGATAGAACCCTTGAATCGGATAAAGTATCCAATTCAATATATATATATAAAGCATATATTGTAAAAATCTATTGTAAATTGTGTTGGTTTGTATTATGCTAAGGAATATTATTTGCGTTTTAAACTCACAGTTGTCATAAATAATACATTTAATTATACTATAAATGTATGTGTTGTAATTAAGGATTAAGTTTGCAACATTTTTCAAAACAAATAATCCCGTTAGAAGTCTTGTTGTTTACTTTATTATCTCATATTTTAATTTTGTTTGTAGTAATAAAAATTACTTATAAAAACCGAGCTTGTGAAACAGACTTTTTTAAATTAATTTTGAACAATGTAAATCATGATACAATTTTATGCAAGAACATGGCATTTATGAATGCAGTTAATACGAATAAATAATTTCCGTAAGATAAATCTCTCTTTTCTTATTCCCAAATATCCCCCACTTATCTTATATATATATACAAACAATATTTTTTGAAATATATGCATAATTCATATACTTAGAGTTTGAATGTAATGTAGGGAAGTTGAACATCAACTTTCAAGCTCCCTTCAGCTATCACTCTATGTCATATAACCGATACACTTGTCCACACACCTGTATTCAAATCCGCTATATTATTTATGTATTATTAAAAGGAAATATCCCTATGTTTTTGAAAAGTTTTTAACAAATTATGTAACCAGTTTTTATTCATGGATCTGAGATCTGTGCACTTAACAGAAGAGCAATAGAGACTTTAGTCCACTCAGCAAAGTATGAGGAAATATATGTTAGAAGTAACAACAAGAGATTGAAAACAAAATACATGGTTGAGAGAGCAAATAGATGTTACTGACATCATTAAAAGAATTAAAAGACTGAAATGGAATTGGGCTAGACATATTGGTATATAAAATTGTAATACATGGACAGTTGAAATCTTAAATGAGATTCCAATAGATTGTAAAAGATCTAGAAAGAGATCACATGTGAGATGAATGAATTAAATAAGGAAATGTTCTAGGGTGATGAAGAGAAGAGAGAGTAAAAAATTGGAGAAGATGGATTGTATTTGGAAAGACCTTCATTCTACAGCATATTGATAATGGTTGAAATTGATGATGATGATGATGATGATATATATATAAATAAAAATCTTAATAATGATAGTCATTTTATGTTCATATTTAAAGTCAGCAAGCAATACCAAATATCACTAATTATGAGCAAATATTGTTTGGTGGTATATTAACTTTTGATTAATCTATTTGACTTTAGTCAAACAACTTAATGTTTATGTATACAGTCAACAAATTAAAATGTATAACTAAGATAAAATATTAGCATTATTGCTTATATATAAATATATATGCCAATGATTTTCATGAAAGAAAAAATATTAACCTGCAACAGCTACTATACAGTTTTATAAAGTAAATGCTACAAGCAGTACCACATACCACTCTAAGTAAAGTACTTGTTTTATATAATCATTCCAAATTTGATGTTTTTATTGCAAGCATTATTTACAATACATTTTATAAATAATGTTTGTATAAAAAAAATAAAAATACATAACCGTAATATGGGCAAGAAAATAAACAGGTGTTATTGATGTCATTGAATTAAGAGACTGAACTGGAGTTGGGTTGGACATATTGCTAGAAGAGATGATAATAGATAGACAGTTAAAATCTTAACTGGATATTCAAGAGATTGTAAAAGACTTAGAAAAAGACCACATGTGAGATGGATAGATGAAATAAAGAAATGTTCTGGAGTGATGTGAAGAAAAAAGATTAGAGATCAGAGAAGATGGATTAAACTTGGAGAGTCCTTAATTTTGCAGTATATTGATAACAGTTGAAAATGTTGATAAACATTTAAAGTATGGAAAACTAAAATTGTTCTTGTTTAGAGTAGCTTCTAACAGAATCAGTTGATTGTTTTTTTACAATAAGTTATTATAATGAAATAAATTTGCTTTTATTAAATTTGAGCATTGGAAAAGATAGACTATAGTCATGAATCTTGGATCTTTACTACTACACTACATTACACAAGGCATGAGCCATATCCAAAAAAGCTATTCATATACTATTGGTTACAAAATGGTTTATAGCTATTTAAAAGTTCCATGATAAGTTGGTTAAATGAGCATCAGTGCATTGATCTTTAAAACAAGGAAATATGATTATAATCTGAAGTTATATTTACTATAATATCTTACTATTATAGGCTTTACATCTGTAGTGCAATGAAATTATTTTTACCTTAATGCTTTTCATAGTGAAAATTTTTCTACAGGCATTCTGTGTTTCAAAATCTGCATCTACATAATATTATTGTACAAGATGAATTTTATGTAAATAAATATTATTGGTTTAAATTGGTAGAAAATTAATCTGCCCTGAAGGAACATTTGTAAAATTATATCTTTACTATTCTGGCAATATAAAGTATCCTCTTTATCATCCATCAGGTTTGAAATTCAAGAATATGATTGCATTGATAATTTAAATGTTAAAAAAAATCTTTTCAATTAATTCTCGGGAAGCTGAGAAAGTAAATTTAACATGTTATATTAATAAGATTTATTTTCGCTGCTTCTATAATTACTACTACTGCTACTATTTCTACTACTGCTACTACGATTACTGCCACTGCTATTGCCACCAACCACCACCATTATGGTGTTAGCTGATTTATATTTTAAACAATAGCAAACTCTTCATACATAGTGCCACCTAGGGCAAGCCTTAGTAATCAATGGTTGCAAGATTTGTGCATAAAATGCTTATCTAGTGTCTACTTGTCCAGTATCCCCAGTTGCTTTCATCAGTGACAATCTCTGGGCGGCACTATTGTATAAAGAGTTTGCTACTGTTTTATCAGTTTGTGTGAGCGTAAGAGTGGTGATCATGTGATGTTTTAATTTATATTTGTAAGAATGCTTGATTTGTAACATCCAATTTAATACAATATTGTGCGTATTTACATATGGATGGATACATACTTTAAATACACATTTATTTTGAAATATAATTAACAAAAATCTCTTTTTCGAGTTGGCATGTAGTTTACATTTATGTACACATTGGTCAAGTACTGTGAAATATGAGTTATTGTAACTTTATTAATTAATTCCTCATTTTCTTCTTCTTTTTTTATGGAACATGACTATTCAGAGCCAGACTTTTGAACATCTCTCTCTCTCTTTTTTTTTAGTGTAATGTGAATATATAATTTTTTTCTACAGTACAGGCTTTTTCATACCTGCACTCCAATATGTAATATATAGGGGGTTTGAATTCAGACATTCACACAACCCTCAACTATTCACGCCATCTCATACTGCTGACACACTTGATCACACACATGTTGAAATGATAAATAATCACCAATATTCCTATTTCGTGGTAAACCAGCACTCATCAGTTGGTCCAGATTATCATCTCCACACATATATACAATCAATGCTCAGCTTATATTAAGATAGTCAGTCTTCATACCTTAATGGACAGGCTTCAATCCACTCCTCCCCACAACTCTTCAGGATCGTGTGAATGTAATGTGAATCGTAAATGATTTTATACATTCTGCTTTTAAAAAGTATTCTGTACATTCTCATATTGTAAACTACCAGCATAATTCTATTTTTTCAGCATCCTATTTTAAAAAAACTGTCCCGAATTTTAATTTTTCAATCTTTTTAAAGATTCATATCATACTTGCAAGCATTCTCACACTTATTAATTATAGTTGTTACATTGATATCTCATTTTTTCTAAAATGTCTTTCACCTCTAAAAATAATCGTTTTTCATCATGTTTTTTCCTCTTTCGTATTTCTATACTGTTTCACCTCTACTCAACGAAAAGGCACCGGGGCGAGAGTATACTGTTCAACTCTACAAACACCAATTATTGAGTTTTCTTCATGTCTTACTTCTCTACTTGTTTAATCATGAAATCTTTACTTAGCTTTTTCTTTTTCTCTTATAATATTATCTTAAATGTTAACAAGTAACCGTATCTTCCGAACAAGTCTTTATCTATATCTTATTTTTAATTCATTTTTAGTTAATTCATAAAACATGCTTTTAAAGGAAGGGGTTTGAACTCAGTATTTTTCAGTCTATTCATTCTCCACTTTATCTCAAGAAACCGATACTTTTAATTTTCTATGTTTTAAAAACTTAATAATAAGGGTCTTTTTTTTGTAGAATAATTTGTAAAACTACATTAATATTTAAAAAAAAATGACGACCAATATTAGGCTTAATTTAGATAGTTGGACATTGTGTTTATACGCTATATATAAGAATGAAGGTTTCTTCAATTTATAAGATAAAATGTCTTTTCTTTCTTTCTTTTTTTTTAAAATTCTATTTAAAATAAAATTTAGAAAATAATGTTTAAAAGGGATTTTCATTTAAACCTTCTGGCAATGGAATATTTTTTAAAGATCTGGAGCTCAGGTGGTGAAGTAAAAACGTTTTAAAGTGGGAGGGGGGGGGAGAATTTTCTCAGAAATTCATTAAGTATTACTACTTGAAAAATACATTGTTAGGTGAAATTGATGCGAGAGCTTGTATTTTTACCAAATAAATTAAAATATCAATGATTCTAAAAAAAGAATATGTACATATATATATGACGTGCATTTATTTGAACATATGGGTGTATCCACAATTTATGCTTGCATATATACATATGCATGTGTGCCCATGTGTGCATCCTTACATATCAATAATTTCAATCTGTGGTCAAGTTGCAATCTTTATTAATTATATAAATATATTGGATTATAAATAAAGGTGGATTTCCACCTTTGTTGTTAAAAGAAGGTTGCCTTGACAACAAGTTGAGATTGTTGATTTATATTGATATTGGAATTGTCTAAGTGTTGACTGATTTTAATGATTAAATATATGACTGTTTTACTAATTTATCTTAGTACAGCACTAAAATTTCTAATTATTCTTATTCTGTTTTATGGGCTAGTTTTCTCATATGCCGTTTGGTTTAAATGGTTTGATCATGTTTAATATTTCTTTTCTATAGGATAATAATAGATTTATCCATGAAAATGGTTCCAAGTCTTAGCACAATGCTATAATTAATAGATTGTATGGAACCATGTATTACTGGATTTTAAATGTTTTTGTTTGGTTTATTAATTAAATTATTTATTTTATTTGCTATCAATTATTTTTTGGGTGACATTTTAAAAAACACTTGAAGACATTTTTCACACTAGAGGAAGAGACAGAACTACCACTGACACAACTAAGCAATAAGCAACCTTCAGTATTTCATCCATTGCTCCTATAAAACAGTTCTAGATATTTTATCCCTTCTACTTAAAAATTTCAAATTTCTTCAAAAATTAAAAAAAAACACACACATTTCATAGAAAGAATTTATAAAAGAGTTTCAAATATTTTGTCTGCAAAATTATAGTGAGGTTGCAGACCTACAGTACTTCAAGTATATGTTATACTAACATAAATATAAACAAACATACAAAATGTAAATAAACAAAAAAACCCATTAAAATTTACAAATTTTGCAATACTCGGCAGCCATTTTTCCTTCTCCGAATCCCATACATGATTATGTGTATTAATAAAATTTGTTCATTTTATGTTGAAAGGCATACATTTTTTCTTTATTTATTATCCTTTCTGAATTTGAGGTGTTTGTTTTTACATAATAAATATTTTCCAAGCATAAAGCTAAATGTTTTACAAAATTTTAGAACATACTAAAAACTGAAACTGTTTTAAAAACATCAAAATAATAAGAGAGATGTTAATTTTTTAATAACAAGATCACTATCAGGTTTCTGTAAAAGAAAAAAATTTATTGAAAAAAAAAAGAATATTGCCTAAAGAATAATTAATAACTTTGAAAATTAAACATTTTGCTATTTACTTTATTTTCAAAATAAAAATACAAGTTATTTTTTTTCTTATTCTTATTGCTTAAGCCAGGAGTTAGCAAACCCAGGCCCATGAGAAAATTTTGTCCAGCCCTCCAGCTTAATAACTAAACACTAATTATCTAGAGATTAGATAAGTAGTAGCTGATGATTAGATATAAGTGTACCAGCAAATGTTTAACAAAATATATATTCATAATTATTTAATTGCATCACATTCTTGTATATGCAGATACCTTTGATTTCATTGCTTCTTATTTCTCCATACTGATTTTTTTTCTCTTTCCTTTCCAGAAGTTCTTTTTTTTTCTGAGCAAAAATAAACCCATGACTACTAATAAAAAAAAAAGGTAGATATTGAGAGATGAAATTTTAACAAAGGTTGAACACTTAGCTATTTTTTCACTGAGCAATTTGGAAAATGTATTTTTTTTTTATTTGCCAAAATAAAGAAAGTTTCAAATATTAACTGGCAATATGAAACTCATCATAAATGTTGTAACAATTTCACTGGAAAAACATGAAAAGACAAAACTGCATGTCTAAGAAATAATTTAACAAAGAAGTCATCTTTTTTTTACAAGAAAAGTTGAAGAAATTGACTGAAACACTTGTGCTAGTTACAAGGTCTCAAAACTAATTGCAAAAGGGAGACGTCCTTTACTGATGGAGAATTCTTCAAAGATTGTATGTTGAAGGTAGTGGATGTTTGTCCAGAAAAAAAAAATTATTTGCTGCAATAAGCTTATTAGCAAGAATTATAACAAAACAAATTGAAGAACTGGCAGGAACAGTCAGTAAGTGCATTTTAACAAACCTGGGGTATTATTCCATTGCTATTTATGAAACCACAGATATGATGGATACTGGCAGTATTTGTGAGGGGGTGTTACACTGACATTTGATATTGTGGAAGAATTTGTGCAATTAATTCCTATAAAGAACACTAGCATTGAAGAAGATATTTTGGGAGGCATTATAAAATCTATTTCTGATATAAATCTTGATTTGTAAAAGCTTATTGGAGTAACCACAGATGGAGCAGCAGTAATGATTGGAGAGAAAAGGGGGGTTGTTTCGTTGCTTCGAGAACACATTGGTATTGATCACAAACTAATCAAACTACACTGCATTATTCATCAGGATGCAGTATGTGCAAAGTCATTGAATTTTAAGGATATCATGGGAGTGGTCATAAAAACTGTGAATTTTTATACTTTCAAGAGGATTAAACCACCATCAGCTTCAATAATTTCTAAAACAAAATGAAGCAGAGTACAGCAATCTTACATATTTTTTAAATGTTCGATGGCTTAGCCAAAGAAGAGTGCTGGAATGAGTATACGCATTGAGAGAAGAGTTTGCTATGTTTTTAGAAAGCAAAGACCAAGATAATTCTTGCTTTGAGAATTCACAGTGGATTATCAAGTTAACATTTATAGAGACATCATGACCCCAATGAATAATTTGAATTTTGAGCTTCAATGAAAGAAGAAGCCTATATTTGAAATGCTGCTTTTGAAAGAAAACTTTGACTGTGGGAATCACAATTTCAGACAGGTAGCTACTCTCATTTTATAGATCACCAAAATCACAAGAAAGATATAATAGTAGACATTTTTGTGACCTGTATTCAGGATTTGAGAAGCGAGTTTCCTCGTGTTTTGTGGACTTCCAGTAATATAGAAATCAATTTACATTATTTGGTTCTCCTTATGAAGTTGAAGTGAAACAAGTGGCAGGAAAATATCAGTTGGAGTTACTCAACTTATAATGTGATGAAATTTTTAAAATCAAAATTTCCATTACAAACTTCTACAAGAAATATGTATTGCTAAGCGTAAAATATAAAAACATCTTGAATAATGCAAAAATGATGGTATCATTATTTGCAAGTACATATGCTTGTGAACTTTTTTCAAAAATGAAATATTATAAAATTCGATTAAGAAGAAGCTTGTGTGATGACTACCTGAATGATGTTTTGCTTCTGGCATCAACAAACATTTCTCCTGATCTGGAGAATATTAACCTGTTTGATGTCCTATTACTAACAGTTGAATGTAAGTTAAATTTTTCCAAAGACATTCAATACTCCATTAGATGATGGAAGTAGTCCACTATAAAAATATAAATAAGCAAAAATAAGTGTCACATTAATTAATTTGTCATTTCTAATTGCATTTTGTTTATAGTAAGGAATTTGCAATTTTTTTGTTATGTTTGCAGTAAGTAGTTTACTGTTATTCCTACAGTAAAATAAGTAACCTTGTTTAAATAAAATTACATTGATTTTCTTGTTTTCTTTAAATAGCCAGCCCAAGACCACTTTATGGACAGAGCAGTCTAAAGTCAAGATGATTTATTTGTAATACATTTAATATCAAAGCTCTCCTTCAAGACACTGCATAACATTCAACCCTCTCTCTCCAAAAGGATTCTGACCCCTGGCTTAAGTTAATGTATGAGTAAATACATACTCAGTAAAATACCACATGATCACCATTTCTTATGCTAGTGCATAACTGTTATTAAAACAGACAAAACTCTCCATATAGTAGTGCCATTTTATTACTCTGGTTGGCACTGAGTGGCACTACTATATGGAGAGTTTTTCCTGTTTTAACTCAGTAAAATATATTTAAATGTGCCCCTCATTTTATTATAAACTAAAAATTTTACAAATATGTTATTTATACTATACTACAATCTTCATTTATCTTATTACTTAAATGTATAAAAAAGTGTTCATTCTATATATGTTATTTATACTATACTGTAATCTTCATTTATCTTATTACTTAAATGTATAAAGAAGTGTTCATTCTATATATGTGTTCATGTTAAGAAGTTACTTTACACTTACAATTCAATAAACAATTTGTATTCTATTCAAATTACTGTTTATCAATCAACAAATGTGAGTTACTATGCAGTATATACTTTGAATGCAAGGAGAGGTGTTGGAACAAAATATAGCACAGTTCATGCCTCCACGGTACTAAACTAACATGTATAAGAATTTAATGAACAAACTATGTTGATTTTTGAACAGTAAATATATTTATTTATTTAATTGTTTATTACCTCAAAACAAGAAAAGTTGGATACCATATATCCCCACGTGATTTTAGAAAAAAAAAATGGAAAGAAAATAAGCAACTTCACATCTGATCTCTTGATGTCAAAAGCATGGGGAAAAAAAAATTGGCTAAACTTGATAATCAGTTGCTAAAACGAGAAAGTTAAAGCAAGAATAAATAACTATCCAGCACCTACCTATCAATCTATTCTTCTGTTTGTAGTCTATCTACCTACTACATACTTATCTATCTATTTGTTCATCAATATACTTATCTACATACCTATCTATAAATCTGTATCCCTATCTACCTACTTCTGTATCTATCTGTTTATCTAACCATCTATCTGGAGGAGAGCGGGTTATCTACCTATTTTTCATGCATTCCACCATCCATTTAACTACTTAATCATCTATACATTCATTCATCTGTTATCTATATACTTACAACTATATCTATCAATCCATCTATTTACTTATTTATCTAATCATCCAACCATCCATTCATCTGCTATCTATTTATCTACATGCCTATTTATCTATTTTTGTCTCTATCTATCTATCTATCTATCTATCTATCTATCTATCTATCTATCTATCTATCTATCTATCTATCTATCTATCTATCTATCTATCTATCTATCTATCTATCTATCTATCTATCTATCTATCTATCTATCTATCTATCTATCTATCTATCTATCTATCTATCTATCTATCTATCTATCTATCTATCTATCTATCTATCTATCTATCTATCTATCTATCTATCTATCTATCTATCTATCTATCTATCTATCTATCTATCTATCTATCTATCTATCTATCTATCTATCTATCTATCTATCTATCTATCTATCTATCTATCTATCTATCTATCTATCTATCTATCTATCTATCTATCTATCTATCTATCTATCTATCTATCTATCTATCTATCTATCTATCTATCTATCTATCTATCTATCTATCTATCTATCTATCTATCTATCTATCTATCTATCTATCTATCTATCTATCTATCTATCTATCTATCTATCTATCTATCTATCTATCTATCTATCTATCTATCTATCTATCTATCTATCTATCTATCTATCTATCTGTGTACCTGTCTGTCCATCTATCTAATCTACATACCTATCTATCTATCGATCTATCCATCCATCCATCTATCTATCTATCTATCTATCTATCTATCTATCTATCTATCTATCTATCTATCTATCTATCTATCTATCTATCCATCTGTCTATCTATCCGTCTATCTATCTGTCTATCTATCTATCTATCTATCTATCTATCTATCTATCTATCTATCTATCTATCTATCTATCTATCTATCTATCTACCCACCCCCTACCTACCCACCCACCTACCTATCTACCTACTTATCTACCTACCAATCTGGCCTTCCATCTTTGCCACACACCCATCCACTCATTTATTAACTAGATAAAACTAAGATCGTTGCTCTCTTACATAATTTGCTTTGGAAAAAAACAATATTTGATTTGGAAAAATCCACACGCTACTGTTTTTCAAAAAATGATATTATTAAATCCAACATTTTGATATTGGTATACATGTAATCTTAACATTTCACCAATATTTTTATGCCATAAATAACAATCATTTACCAGCCACTCTTGTTGGGTGTAATTTTAAGTGAAAGGGTAACACCAGATCATTTAAGCTCTAGAATGGCTCATTAACTATGATTGGTCACCATTAGTCTGTATAATGTATTTCTACCTGTCATATTATGAATGCAAGATAATGCATTCTCACAATTTGCTTTATAAAAAAAAATCAGCATTTGCAGCTATGCTTTTATAAATATTCTAGCTGCATTTTAAATCAGCGTAGACAGAAATTTGCTTTCTTTTCCTGTAGTATATACATGTTTATTAAAAGCTTATCTCATTAAAAAAAGGTTTCATTTCATGTGGAAATTATCAGTTCGATAAAAGAATCAAAGTTGTAATATTTATTTTATACACAAATTTGCACACTTGGAAAATATTTAAAGAGTCCAAGTATTAAAATAATGAGTGTAATATACTTATGAATATTTTTAAGTTAAAAGTTTATTTTTAAATTTGACGAAGTCTATTTGTACATAAATGAACCCTCTTCCTGATTACTGGGTATTAGATTTTATGTATGTTAGAACTTATTATGTACATGTAGTTGTTAGATTATTGTTGAATGGTTAATATTTATTATGTCTATATGGTAGATTTTTTTATTTTATTTGACCCATAAATTTGGGGTTGGATCCAAAAAGTCCCTCGGGTAATTAAATGTAATGCTGTTAAATTAGGGATTGTATTCTAAAGAGCATTCTCTGTAATTATGTTATTATTAACCCAAGATTCAGATGCAAAATAACCATTTCATAAAATGACCATTATAAAAAGGATGGATTGGTTATATATGGCAGTGCTATTAAGTTAATGATATAAATGTATTGCAATTATATGTAGGATTATATCCAGAGTGTATTAAAGGTCAGTGATTAATTCTACGCAAGTGTGCTCAACCATATAATTCAATTTGTAGGATAAAATTTAATTGAAAGATTCATGTTTTCTATAAAACCTTGGATACTTTACAAATCACTATCATTGTTTTCCAAGTACGTGTGAACTAAAAGTTTAAAGACAAGCGAAAAATAGCTTATTAAAGCAATTACTATAATTTATTATAATGTTGTTTGTAAAGGGGGAAAACATTAAATCTTGTCTGAACATTATGATACTCTGTAAATAAACTATTGTTTTGTTATTTGTTTAAATACTATGTAAACTTCATTATCTGTGACATTGTCTGGCCTACATATTTATTCCATGTCTATTTCTTCTGGAGTAATTTCTTTCCACGTGATTTAACCATGCACAGCAAAAATGACTTCATGTTGGTTATCAACATCATATATTCAAAGAAAATATTTTCAAATCTTTTTGAAATAAATAAATAAATATGTGCCAATCTATTTCTTGAAGTTTGATGTCAGGTCACATGTAAATAACTTAAAATAAACTTGAACATATATAAGCTGATCATTACAATAATTATACTTTAATTTTTTCTAACTCTAGGTATTCATACTCTTGCTGTAGATTTGCAGTCTAAATTTTATCAGGTAGATCAGTCATTGTAATTATAATAAATTATAAATCATATGTTTATAGTCTTTATAACAAAGGCATTATAAGTTCTAGTACTTAGACAAAAGGAAGAAAAGTAAAATTATGTAGTTGAGAAAGAGAGAAATGGCATGGAAATAGAAAAAGCAAATATCATTCATTAAATAAAAAAAATTACATAAGATTGTGTTTGGAGAGAACAATAGAAATCATAAAATATAGTATTATAAAATGAACCTGTAATAATAAAATTGTATATTTATATATGAAAAAATCATTTGTATATGGTTTTACCAACAATCATTTCGGAAATCATGAAATATTTGAACAAATTGAAGAATTCAATTCAAAGTGACCTCAACAAATAATATAAATATGGGGTTACTAAAGTATTGTAATATAATAATGCGCAACAATGTGGAAATAATAGAAAGTGTATTAGAAATAGCATCTAGCATCAACAAGAACCTGAAAGCAAGAAAAATTGCATTTACTATGCATTTGCATATAAAATATATTAATAATACACTTTACCACAACATAGCTTTACTGAAAAATTAACATCATGACTAGATAATTTTTGGAAGAAAGCTGAAAAATATATAAAAACAACTAAAGAATATGGATAGCAACACTGGATAACAACTAGTCTGATGACTCTCTATTTACATTCAACTTCTAATAAATGTTTAAGTTTCGTATCAGCAAAATGTAAGGACATATATTAAAAACTTTGTCAGGCCCATGGGCATATGTTATTTTAATATAGTACTTAATTCTAGCAAAAGCATTCCATCTAATTCACATTTAGTACCAATTAGTTCAATGTTGTTTTTAATTGGTAATCTTATTATAATATTCTATATTTAATACTTCTTTGAAAATACATTCAAACGTTACTTTAGATTTACTATCATTTATCTGCAGTACTTTTTGCCTTTCGTCAGTAACTTTGAGAACAAATGTTTTGAAATTGTAAACATTATTTAACAATGACGTCATTTGCAAAATCGAGATAATTTAAGAATCAATTTGACTTCATATGTCCTTTAATTTTCTATTTCATTTAATAAAATATTTCACTCAAATTGTTGTAAAGAAGTTTAGAAAAATTGGATTTTTCGGTATACCCCCTCATCAATGTTAAGCTCTTAATACAAAAAAAAATTTAGAAAAAGAATTATAACAAATCAACAGGCAAAAGTTAATAACTCCTATTGATTATGATTTATTTCGTTTATCAATATTTACCAGCATAGCGTAACTTTACGTTAAATTTCTCATATATATATATATGCATTAAACTTTATGTCCTATTAAAGGATCCTTTTAAATAGAAATTTATTCGAAATTATATTTATTTTATCCTTCTTTATAATCTAATTTATAGTAAACTGAAATTTTGTAATATTTTTAATTAACCTTCATGGTTTAAACAGTTTAAATTTTTATTTAATTTTCGAGTACATTTACAGATCAGATTTTGTTATTTCAGACACCACGATTTTTTTTATGAAAAACTTAAACTGTTACTGCAATTAACCATGACAATCAATTTCACGTGATGGAAAAAATTACCTGATTGGCTCGTTGTCGTCACTTACAGTGCTGCCCTCTTTCCTAATCTTGTGACTTTATTTTAATATGTTTAGAAATTTTAGTATTTGCTTAAAATATAATAAACTTTTTTAGATGGATTATGTATTATATACTATCATAATTGTTAATTATAAATGAAAAGTAAAGCACTGTGAATAAATTTTAATATAGTTGAAAATTACGAAATGTTGCAGTCAAAAATCATTTGACATTTGAACTAATACTGTAACTGGGTATTAAATAATAGTGCTGCTGGAATAGTGTTATTATTTATATCATCTTTGTTTTATTCTCATTTAACCATACAGTAGTTAAGACATAGGTTCTTCTCAGGTTGGCTAGAAAATTTGTGTCCTTAGGAAACATGTATGAATTAGAACTAGGCTTCCCTAATAAAGGGGGAGTCTTTCCAGTTTAGCTACAAAATCAAGTTGCTTCACTTGCTTAGTTGTAAACTATTTCCTTCACATAATTTTTGTTTAGCTAAAGTTAGAATGTTTCAGGTGATTAGTTGTTGATGATTAATGCAATGCAATGGATCGATCTTTTGGGTGGCTAAGATGATAAATAATGTGATTAGTTTTGGGTGGACCTAAGATGATAAATAATGTGATTAGTTGTTGATGAATAATGCAATAGATCTTTTGGGTGAACCTAAGATGATGAATAATGTGATTAGTTGTTGATGAATAATGCAATGGATCTTTTGGGTGGACCTAAGATGATGAATAAGGTAATTAGTTGTTGATGAATAATGCAATGGATCTTTTGGGTGGACCTAAGATGATGAATAATGTGATTAGTTGTTGATGAATAATGTAATGGATCTTTTGGGCGGACTTAAGATAATGAATAATGATTAGTTGTTGATGGAATAATGCAATGGATCTTTTGGGTGGACTTAAGATGTTTTCAGCATTGCTATAAAATTACATTCGACTACAACCATTCATATGATTAGTTGTTGATGAATTATGCAATGTAGCTTTTTGGCACTTTTTTCACAGAATTAGGTTGTTGAGGAATAATGCAATATATATCTTTTTGGTATGTAGCCATAAAATTAGTTTACATTACTCCCTTCACAAAATTAGCTGTTGATGACTTATGCAATTTATATTTTTGGTAGATATAAGAACTTTTTATGTATCTATAAATACTAAAAAAATTAGCTTCACATCTTAGACTCTCCTTTCACAAAACTGCTTGTTAGGGAATAATGCCATATATCTTTTCATTTACCTTAGATCTTTTTGGTGTAGCGATAAAATTACTTTTATGCCATAAGTCTGCTATCTTCACAAGATTAGTTGTTAATGAACAGTGCAGTGATATATGAATTAGAACTGACAATTGAGATGTAAGAACTTTTATTGATTTTTACAATTTTAAGTCCAGTATCTGTTTTTAAAGATTAATTGTGATAATATGTTCTCTGCTTTTATTTGTTTTTGTTTTTTTAGATTCCTGTAAAATATCACGTGCTTCCATTAATTCCTGTTGCTTTAATAATCTTTAGTAAACTGATATCTCAAATTAGATTCCAAGCAATTACAGAAGACTTGAAAAACACACGTGAAATACATAAATGTGATAAGAGACAATGCTGCAATAAATAGATAATTATTTATTACAATATATTTAAAACAATATCTTATTTCATATAATAGTAACAGAAATGGAAAGTTCTCTTTAAATAAGCTGTAATATATTTAAATGCACTGAAACAAAGATAAAGCTGAAGCTAAAGTGTGAATTATAATACTAAAATGGCTTAGCACTTTTAAGGACTTTCTATATCCTCATACTTACCGGAAAAGGAATATCTGGAAACAGATGGAATATATATAGTCAACAGATATTTAAAATATGTAAATTATGAACCAAAGAATCCATTTCTTGGGGAGATGCAAAAGCATTATTCATTTCAGTTTATAACATGGGTGTTATTAGGTATATACTAGGGCTCCTTGATGTTACATATAGTGTCATGTTGTTCTATATATGCAATAGAAGCAGATGAAGATTCAAAAGTATGGCAATGCCTTCTGGTTCTCTATAAAAATGGAACTATGTTTGTGCTTATCAAAGGCTCTTCTGTACAGATACTACTGTTGAGAGATACATGTGCAAAGGGATGCATGAGATTCATGATAATATAATGGTCAGAAACCTGTTTGAGACCATAGGATTTTGTAAGCTGTGTGAGGAGTCTGCTCAGTGCCTAGTTGATCTTTGGTGTTATTAATTAATCTATTGGTTGAAGAGGGGAGGAGTTACAAAAGCTAAGGCTGAATGATGGAGAAAAGGTTTGATAAAAAATCTTAGCAAGAGATGTGTAGGAAAAAAAACCCAGGGTTTGTTATCTTTGGGTGGATTAAGAATTAAATTATGGTAGAATCGTTTTTCCTTTCTAGTGAGGTGACTATATTTAAATTTTGTGATGGTAAGATCTTTTAAGTATTGTTCAGTATTAGTTTTGTGAGAGGCATCATATTTACATAAATGAAAGTTTTGAAATAGAAGTGGCAGACAGCTGAAGATCTATGGGAGTGCAGTATGTTTGATTTGGGATATATAAAGCTTCATATTTCAATAAGCTTAATACACATAGTGTAATTTAAATGATATATATCTCTTTGTATGTGGATATCTAAATATTTGAGTTCATTGTGTAAATCTTCCCAGACACTAGTCAACAGTAATGTAGAGTCTGCTTTAAGTTTACATTTAATGTGGACAATAAGTCACTCGGGCCTCGCAAAAAAACAACATCGACTTAGTGGATGTAGATGAGGTAGGAGGGTGTAATATTAAAGTATCCAAGAATGAGCTTATCCTCAAAAAGAATTAAATATATGCTGCACAGGATTCCACTGAGGGGTAACCCCATGGGTCAACCTTCAGTCATGTGATAGTTTCTTACAATTAAAGGTGATGATGTTGTCATCCAGCCAGGTCAAAAAATCAGAAATGAAGTTGATTTGTGATTGAGAATAATTGCTTTTTGAATGTTCGACCTTAATAATATTAATAGGTAGACTTTGTTTAACAGAACCATATAATTCCATGATACCTAATGAAGCATTTTTATATTCTAGTTCTAACCTTGAATTTTTAATGCAGTTTATAAAGTCAAACAATAGCTTTATTGTCTAGTCTCCATAACCAAGTTGGTCCATAAGCTATTGGTTGATGATTTTTGCAGTGCAGACAATTCCAAAATAAGCTTGAGTGGAAAATTATGTTTGTTTAGCTTGGCATTAGCAAACATTCCTGGGGAAGGGGGCAGATGCAGAGGGATACATTTTGTAATGTTCTGCTTTGGAAAAGACTTTATTGCAATATTTGTGATGCAAGTCAGAGATAAATTTATCTTCTTTAAGCTTTATTTTATAGGTAGGGGCAGTGTTGAATTTCAATTTATTTGCAGATTCATTTTATTAATAAATTCGTCTTTGTTCATAAAAAAAGAATCTATTTCTTTTACATTTCTAGAGCAAGTTATAGAATTTCTCAGAGTGGAAATGCTTATTATCATCAATGTTTACTCTCCAGTTGAGATTAGCCATGTAAATAGGTTTATGACAAATGGCCTCGACAATATGAGTGATTAGTTGATCAAAGGTTGTTTTCTCTTAGCATGTTGAAACTGCTTGAGGGTGTAATTTTTATGCAAATGCACAGAAATATGCCGTTTAAGTGGCCACACCACTATATAACATTCTATTCCAATAGTTAAGCATAGAAATAGTCTGTTTACTTGTCTGTGGCACCTATTTCTATGCTACAGCACAAAAATAGGATGTTTATTCTGCCACAGAAGGATGCTGTCATTTACGGTGAACTTTGTGTTACAGCGGTATCTATTTGTATGCTACAGCACAGAAATAGGACGTATTATTCTGCCACATATGAACAATCCCATTATTAACATTTAATGGTAGATGTATTTACAGCAGGAGTCAGATGTTTATTATCGGCCACAGTGGCCATTGCTGCTTACTGTAAACTTTGTGTTATGCAGTTTATATGAATAATCCCATTTTAAATTTCACTACGATATTTTGTGAGGGTGTCTGTAATTGAGACTGTCAAAAGTCTTCAAATTCGCATGTCCAAGTTATTATTTTCCAAATCCAATGATGTAGTATGAGGTAATAAAAATTGTGGAAACTTTTACCTGCTTCTCTAGACAAGGGTGACACTAATCAATCGTAAAAGGGGAGGTGTAAGCGTGATTTTTACGAAATCATGCTAAAATTCACGTTTGCGTGAGATAAATCACAAGACAAATCGAAAATACAAATTTTATTTTGGCCCACAATGTTGTTTTGAATAAATTCTTTCTTTTTATTCTTGTTAAAATTAACAATTTTATTTGCGTGGCCATGATGTTTTTGTTTTGGAGAAATTATTTCTTTTTCTTCATATTAAAATTTGATTTGCATCGCCACGATATTGTTTTGATTTGTTTTTTTTATTCTTATTAAAATTACAAATTTCATTTTAGAAAAACAAAAAAAGGTTTATCCAATGTATTTTTTATTTCTTTTAGATAAATTTCATTATTTATGATTTTATTGTAAATCAAAAAAAGCACTTTAAAGTTGAAAAAAAAAAAGAACAATGGCCCAGTAACATTATAATTCTATTTATTTACATAAAAATTACACCCTCAAGCGGTTTCAACATGCTAAGAGAAGACAACCGTTTATTCTTTGTGGGGTTATCTATGAGTCCTGCCTTAACATCAGGAGTCAATTCCATAATTGGCTGCTTTTATTGTCCCCCAACAAATCTCAATCTGGGTTTAAAAGCCATTCTACCATTCTGGTACAAAGTCTTGATGGTAAAATTAACAAATGTAATTTGTCTCAATGAGGAAATGTCAAATCCCTGCTTCTAAGCAAGAAAAAAGCAAATTTGTGAGAGTACTTTAGATGGAGCTTTTCAGATAAATTGTTGACTTTTGTAGTAATGTATTTGAGAATAGGCACATTTGTGGCTGTTCTATTAAAACGTTTCTTCTCTTTCTTGATAGTGCCTTTACGTCCTTAATAATCATGCTGAGAAAACATGATTGTAATTGCATAATAATTTTATTGAGGTTACAAACAGCCATACTTATGGAATTTTGCACATGCTTGTAGGAATTTGAGATGTTTAGTAAGAATACATGCTGAAAGGTTGAGACATAAAAATTTATAATTTACATATTTTTAAATATCTGTTTTCTGTATATATTCCATCTGTTCCCAGATACTCCTTTAGCTATGATTATGAGAATACTCCTCAAAAACACTAACCCATTTAGTATTATAAATTGCATTTTAGCTTCACCTTTAACTGCATTTCAGCGTATTTAAATATATTATTGTTCATTTAAAGGGAAGTTTACATTTCTGTTATTATTACATAATATTATGGATAACAATTTTCATTATCAACAAAATTTTATATCTCAACCTTTCAGCATCATGTCCCAAATTTTTACAAGTATGTGCACAATTCTATATCATCTCTAACTGCTGTAGAATTAAAATAAATATGGCTGTTTACAACCACAAGAAAATTACTGTGTAGTTACAATCATACATTCTCAATATGATTATTAACAGATGTAAAAGCACCCTCAAGAAAGAGAAAAAAATGTTTTAATACAATCTCCACAAACATATTTATTCCAGAATACATTACTACTAAATGTAACAATTTATCTGTTAAGCTTCCATCTAAAGTGCTCCCAAAAATAAGTTTTTCTTGCTGAGGAGGAGGGAATTGACATCTTGATCGGAAAAACTATATTTGGTAATTTTACCAATAAGACTCCCCCT
This sequence comes from Epiperipatus broadwayi, assembly GCA_028023455.1. Lineage (NCBI taxonomy): Eukaryota > Metazoa > Onychophora > Udeonychophora > Euonychophora > Peripatidae > Epiperipatus > Epiperipatus broadwayi. Next base: position 2,780,731 of record JAQFVV010000166.1, read on the forward strand.
TCCCGACATTAGAACAGCTCTTGAACTCAGACTGAGATTTGTTGGCTGCCAATAGAATCATCCAATGATAGAATTGATTGCCAATGTTGAGACAGGTTTCATAAATAAACCCAACAATGATAAATTAATCACTCATATTGCCATGGTCATTCATCATAAACCTATTTATGCGGCTAATCTCAACTGGAGGATAAATACTAATGATACCAAGCATTTTCTTTCTGAGAATTCTATACCTTGTCTTAAGGAATATAAAACAAATAGATTCATTTTTATGAACAAAAGATGAATTCATTAATAAAATGAATCTGCAAAGAAATAAACGCAAATTCAACACTATCCCCAAATATAATATAAAGCTTAATAAAGATAAATTTATCTCTGACTTGCTTCATAAATATTGCAATAAAGGCTTTAGTATATTACAAAAGATATCCCCCCACACCTACTCCTCCAAGAATGTTTGCTAACATCAAGCTACACAAACCTAATTCTCCACTCAGGCTTATGTTGGACTTTAGAAGAATTCATTCTATCAGTACTGCAAAAACATTTAACTAATGTCTCATAGATCAACTTGGCTATAGAATCTATACAATTAAATAATCTTATGACTATATAAACTGCATTAAAAACTTAAATATACAACTAGAATATAAAATTATGTCATTAGATATCATGGAATTATATGACACTATTAATCAAAAACTTACTATTAATATTATTAAGGCCTTACTTTCAAAAAGCAATTATTCTCAGACTTGAATCAATCTTCATTACTGATTTTCTTACCTTGCTGGATGAAAATATCATTGACACATTTAAAGATCAATACTATCACATGACTGGTGGTTGGGGTTACCCTCAGTGGAATCATATCCAGCATATATTTAAATCATTTTGAGGATAAGATCCTTCCTAGATACCTCTAATATTACTCCCAACCTCACAAACCTGCTAAGCAAATGATGTTTTTATTGCCTAACCCAAATCAGTTATCATTAACATTAAATCTAAACTTCAAGCACATGCCACCTTATTTTAACTATTGTCTCATAAGATTTATACAATGAACGGAAATATATCCATGTACAAAGAGATATGTATCATTTAAATTACACTATGGGTATGACTCCTCTTGAAATCTGAGGCTTTACACATCTCAAATGAAATTCACCATACCTTCATTTCTCTTCTGAAACTATCACAATTAAGTAAATATGATTCCTGTCACAAAAGTAACACAGAACAATACTTAAAAGACTTTAGCAGCATAGGATTTAAATATAGCCACCTCATTAGAAAGGGAAAACAATTCTACCATAAATTAAATCACATTCCATTCAAAAATAACACCCTGAATTCTCCTTCCATATATCCCTTCACTAATTAAATTTTTTATTAAAATCTTTTCTGCATCATTCAAGCTAAGTGTTTGTACCTTCCTTCAACCAATAGATTAATTAATAGCTCCAAAGATCCACAAGACACTCATCAGATTCCTCACACAGTTTACAAAATCCTATGCCCTCAAATTGATTGCCATGCATTGAACTATGGTAAATCTCATGGATCTCTCTTTACATGTATCTCTCAATATCAGTATATATACACAAAAGCCCTTAATAAGCCCAAATATAGTTCCTTTTACTGGAGCAACAGAAGTCCTCTGTCCATACCTTTGAACCTTTCTATGCATCTATTACTTGTATATAATGACCTGATGCCAAAAGTAAGATGAAGGAGGACTTGTATATAGCTAATAATGCCCACACTATAAATAAAAAGGAATCATATGACCCCATTTTAAGAAATGGATGTTTTTACTGCATAACTTACATATTTGTAACTATTTGTTGCCTATATATATTTTATCTGTTCCTTCCCAGATACTCCTATTGCTATGATTTTGAGGCTATAAAATTTCCTTGAAAGCACTAAGCCTCTTTATTATTATAATTCACACTTTAACTTCACATCTAACTGTGTTTCAGCATATTTAAATATATTCATTTTGTATGTACACACTGATATATACTATTAATTAATAAAATGTCTGAAGTAATAATATTCATATGAGCATAAAAATCCTTTATAAGTCAGATTTTCTAGAAGGCTCTTTAATAAACTTGCAAATAGTATCTTTTTATATCAAACAGCAGATAAGATGATAATGTATGATTTTCATCTGGTCACAAACACTTATATGGAAATCAGAAGTAATAATTAATATTTTGTAAGACAAAACATTACATTACTGGTCGTCTTAACAAAGACACAATATAAAGTACTGTTTTGCCTCAGCAACATAGTTATTATTTACATGCAACTCATATAAGGTTTGAACAGCAGTTGAAAATAATTAATTTTTATCTGGCTAGTATATTGATGCTAAAAGGACATTATTTGCAACTTCATTAAAATCATCTTTAGATTAACAAAACTTCTAGAAAGTATTCTTACAGCATGCAGATACAAAGTTATTTTTTCAGATATAATAAATGTATGTATTAAATAGATGTGGTTTTCTAGAGTTGATTGGATGTTCAGTTTACTGAGATGTCACGTGAAAATTTTGTATTATTGATCATTTTATTGCTTATTAGAACATTAAGAAATTAATATGTATGGATATTGTATGGGGACATATGTTCTGCATATATACATTGAATCAAATTAAGTATATACTTGTATAATCTTCCCACATAAATGAGCATTTTTTATTTTTAAAACAAGAATGTTAAGTAATGTAATTTTTGGAAGCATGAATATTAATTAGACTTAAAATGAAAACAAGTGAAATATCATGAACTTAATATGCAAATTTTGTCAACTTCAATTTAAGCAATTTTAATAAAAAGGTTGTAAAAGCAATGTTTGTTGTTTTTACTTTGAAAAAAAAAAAAGAATTAAAATGTAGAAGTCGTCAATCGTTGGTGGCTGAGTGGTTAGCACAGCTGCCTTACAAGCAGTTGTGCTGGGGTTCGCTTCACAGCCAACGCTTTGACACATAAAAAAAAATGTAAAAGTCAACCATATTTGATTTCTTAAAGAATTAACTTATTGGTAAATTAAAAACGTAATTAATTTCTTTTGCAAGAAAAAAAAATTGAATGAAATTGTTAATCCTTAAAATAACAACTCAGATGCAGTAAAATTAATTGTTTATTAAAAAATAAAAAATTTGTTGTCTCATCTTGATTAAGTCACAAGTTGAGAAAAGAAATTAAGGCTGAATCTTAAAAAAGCAGAAGAGATAAATGGTTTGGGTGCCCCACCAAGTCCATGCAAGTTATTATGTGATTGAATGATTAGACTTAGTGAAGTTATAAAATTTTCTTCCTTCCGCTTTTGGCAGCCATCTTTACAACTGGTCTTATTAAAAGCGTCCCTTAGTGATTCAGTTTCAAGAAGACAGGGATGATTGTCCCCTTACCTTTACATTTTTTATTCAAGGTAAGTCGGTTTTAATCATTATATATTATGGAAAATGATAATATAATCGATAACTCTCAAATTAATGTTAACCCCGATCTCAGCATTCAATCTAGCAATGCAGTCATCGGTCGTAAATATTATAGCCTTAGATCTAATCTAAATGCAACTAAACTAACTTCTACTACAAATAAAAACCCACAAAACAATAAATCAAATGAAAACACCATCGCAAATATCAACAAAAGTTTAGAAAATATTCAACTTACCCCTAATATAAACAACAGCACAAATATCTCATCAACCGAAACTATTGAAATCCTTAAAAATACAAGCAAAAACCAATCATCTCCTCTCCGAAGACTTTACGCTCCCTCAGAAGACTCTAATGAGCAATTTCCTTTGCCCAATAATACCCTGAAAACCATATATAAAAATAATAGGCAAAATTTCCAACAAGATGATTTCGGTGAATTTTTTAAAGTTAAAACTTTTCCACCAGAGGTTGACAAAACCAGCACTGTCACATTACAGTTTGTCAACAGTAAATTTAAAAATCAAAAAGAAGAAATAAATTTTAAAACTAATAAATTTCATTCCAAAACAAACAAAGATTATAGCACAGAACAATCCATTGCTACATCAGCCAATTTGCAATCTAAACCAATGTCCTCAATTCCAATATTGAAAAATTCCTCTACGTACACAAATATCGTAAGGTCTAAAAATTCTGAGAGCATCTCCAAAAATATTAAGGCCGATAATTATAATGAATTATATTTGAATATCTCAGAATTAGACACAGAACAATAATCAAACACTCTGGAAAATGTCTCATTTAATGATCTTAATGACGACATGTTCCTAAAAATAAATAACAATTTCAACAAAATGATTCCCAACACACTGTATAAATCGTTTACAAACTACTACAGCGATAAGTCATTAATCTTAGCCATAACAAATCAACAATGTGCATTATATAAGTTCCCTCTAGAACAACTATACAGCCTAATCAATCAAAATAAATTAGGCAGAGGCATTCACATGATCCTTAATCATCCCAATGACTGCTATGTTATCGTTGAGTTTAAAACATGGGCAGACCGTATGAACTTTAAAAATAACTACCGATCTTTGGGAAATTATATACTATGCTCCATAGATATGAACCATCCACTTACACTATCCGGCAGAATTCAAAACTGCCTTGCCCACTTGAAAGAACAAGAACTACAAGACATCCTTATTAATTATGGTTCAGTTAACAAATTTAAACACCTATTAAACCCTCACTTCGAAGATCAAATCCTGTCCAATACAGTTATCTTCACACTTACATTAAAGAAAAACATTATACCCACTGACATACCCACCATTATTACTGCAAGAGGCTCTCCTATGGTTTTGACCTTCAGGGGAGTACAGCCACAATGTTTCTTCTGCCTTCAAAGAACACACCTTATTAAAGATTGTGCAGCAAGAATATGCACACACTGTGGTATTAAAAAGAATAAAGTTCGCAGATGCCCTGGTAGACCTATTAATACAGCTATCACTTCCTTAAATAGACAATCACCACATGGGACTAATTCAAACAGCAACCTCACAAACTCAGACAATCTGATTCAAATAAATCCTCCAACAAACCCTTTCACATCCAAACCTATCTTTCAAAATGAAAATCTTCAAGAAAAAACAAACACCAACCTCTACACTAATAGTAGTGAATCAGAGAACCAAGCAATAACATATACTGCTACTAAACCAATCTCTCAAACCAATAATACTCAAGATCATTCATACGATACATATTGTACTAATCCCTGAGAAACAATGCTAGGCCAAACTCTTTTTACAAAAGAAGACAATATGACCAAACCATCTAACGAGAGCAAGGAAAACCCAGGCGATGAAGAAAATACACTTAATAAATTTCAAAACAATTCATCTATAACAACTCCCACCCAGCTTAAAACCAATGATGCATCATCATTCGGGCCAGCTAAGTCTAACAAACCTAAACAAAGTGATCCACAAACTGTCCTCAACTTCAATGCCTGCAATAATTAACCATCCAGATGAAAAGACTTATCAAACACTCAATCCGAAAGTCAGCATAATTAATGCTTCACAACAGTTACAGCAAACCAAAAATGACTCAGGTCTAAAATTTAAATCAAATTCTTATAACAATAAAAAAACACTTTTATCAGAAGAACAGGAAAAAGAAAACAACACTACTAAACTTAAAAACCCCCAAAAAACCAACACAACAAATACCCAAAATACAAATAAGAAAATTAAAAGAAAATCAATTCGCTCAGATAAATTAAGCTCTGATGATGACAGCTCCCATCCAATACATTATTCACCACCACCTGCTAGCAAACAAATTTCAGATATATCCAGCACAAAGCTTTGCAAATCCATAAAAAAAAAGAGGAAAACCATGGATCCTATAACCATTGATACCATTGATCAATCCATCTGATGAATATCAGACAGACTACACTACTTCATCAGACACCGAAGACTTCATGGATGCGTTTCCTCAACAACAAATATATCACCAATCCATCCACAAGTTCAATCACAAGACTCTGATTGCCAAACAACATCAGAACTCATTAACATGGAGATGTCCCACATTGACTTGGTACACTTTGCTGAGGATGGTTTGGATTAATCTATCATGTTCTGCAAAATTGCTGGCATTAACATTCATGGCATCAATTCAATTGATAGAGTTCTAGCTATTAAAAACTGGCTCTCACTCTGCTCCCCTCATATACTTCTTATGGGTGAAACTAAATATCACCATAAGACTGATCATAAAATATTATCTCTTCTCTCAGCTCTCGAATTTACTAGATTTTTCATAGGCCATTCTGCTTCAGGTGGAGTTGGTATTCTTCTCAGCAAGTCAACACCACTAAACAGTTTTAGCATTCTATTCCTAGATGCCAATATTATTGTCATAGAAATAGACTATTGGGGTTATCCAATCATCATAGCTTATATATATACAGCCAAAGACACCTCTCAATATCTAAAAATAATCCATATCCTAAATTCCATCAATGCTAACAGAGCCTCCCCTACTATTCTTCTGGGAGACTTTAACACCACATACAACGACTTCAACAAGAGATTTTTGCATCTAATAAATCGCAGATTAATGTGTGGAGAGTGTTTCTTCCCTCCTGAAGCCTACTCTTTCTATACTAAAATTAAAAAGTCCCTGATTGATTTGGTTTTCTACACCCCAGACCTCCATTTCAACCTTGATGCAGCCTTGGCCCTGTTGCTTTTTCTGATCATATGGCTCTAATCTTACAACTTACACCTATTGCAATCCCTACACCTCTTCTTTT